>QOCX01000843.1:0-39955 GCA_005959815.1 Sarcophaga bullata
CATGCTATGAAAGTCTTTAAGATTTAACGACTAACTGGTGAGCAGAGTTGAAAACGCCGAAGTTTACCGTGTGTTAGCTTACTAGACATGAGGAGGCGGTTCAAATTCCAGCCAAAACAAAACCATCTCAAACAAAACCAAGAATATGCAAAAAAAAGAATATTTCAACGGCGACTTCCTCTCACAAGATTTCTGGCAAAAACTCTGAGAGTAAAAAAAATTGCCATGAAAAGTTCCTCAAAAACTTGTTGCTCAGAGTCGACTTCAAACTGCAGGTCCCGCCACTCATGTATAAAATTAACAAACAAACATAAGAGGTGCAAGAAGCTAGGTCGTAATCCTGACTAAAGGGTTGTAATGACCTATTAAGTAAATAAGATGAGTCCTATGGATTAGGCTTATCTCTAGACTTCAAGACGCTCAAAAACACCAACACAGCCTCTGACTGAAATTTGGAGTGGTATTGGCTAACAACTCGCCATTGTTTATTAGGTAGTTAAGCCCCAAACCCGTGGTTCATACCCCAACTGAGACATCTCAAACAAAACCATGTCAAAAAGCAATACTTACTTGCTTTAAGTTTCACTACGGTGCCTATGAGGAATTGTGGCAATGGTGGAAATGGTGTACTTTAGTTCTTTGTTTTTTTTTATTGCTTTTGAGGTAATAAAAAAAGCTTTCTTAAGAAAACTATTCAAATATTTCTTTGCTCTACATACACAATTAATAATAATGCAAACAGGCGTAGTAGTAAACAGATGCAAGAAACAAAAAAGAAAAAAAATCATCACAGATCATATGTGTATGTATGTATGGGCAGTAGTAGACATACATACATGGTCAAATGTTTAGTAAGAAACAGAAACAAAAAATTGTTACTCAAGCAACCTGATGATGAACATGTGGAGATGAACGTTGACGATGATGATGATGATGAAAACATAGATAGAGACTGAGAGGAAGAGAATACAGATGGGCATAAATGCATGAAACAATTTGAAAATTAAATGGAAAAACTACTGTTACAAATGGTATAATAAACGCTTTTTAAACACCAAAACACCACCTGAGTAACATTTGTTAGGTATGTGTGTGCTCTGCTGTAGTGTACGTTTTCCAAGCAACGTTAGACAGATACGAAGTGAAGTGGTGCAAAAAAAAAGTAAAGCATGATCCGATATACGTTGCGGTGCTGTTTGCATCGCATGAATTTGTTTATTAGAATCGACCATTACAACATCGACCATTCATTCCATCTATTAACATTTGCAGTTTGCCAGCATTTAATAACTCGTCAATCAACTGTGATCTTCTAAACAATAATCCAAGGCAACAACAACAACAGCAATGAATGCTTGTTTGTATGATTCAAAACGGCCCACCATACTAAACCATTACATTACATTACATGCAGTCACCTAGTCAGCTATCGATCCAAGCCAGTCGGCCATTCATTCTTTCATTCATTCAAGTTTGGCCAGAGCAAGTCAAAACAGTCGCCATTTGACCATAATAATACGGAGCCGAACGAAACAGCATCCAATCGAATTGACTTCGAAAACTAGACATGCATCAGTGCAATTAAGCTGACGGTCGGTCAATAATGGGCGATCTTCCTTGTACGGACATTAAGAGTAGAGTGCCGGAATGCACGATACTACTACGGTTAATGGTACTGGTTACAGTGGGGTGTAGCGAAATCAATGCTGAGACACATTTATTATTGGCAGTTTTTTTTTTGCTTTCTTTTTCTTGTTCGATTTACAGATTTTTTTACTTTTTTTATACAAAACATGTTAAAATATTTTGTTTTTCTTGGTCTTTTTTTTTCTTTTTTCTATTGGAGTTAATCTAAGCAACTGCAGAAGAAAAAACTATTCAGTTTGTGTGCGTCCATCATCGAAGTTTCTTAATAACTTCCATGTTTACAATGTGTCCTCCATAACAAAAAATTTAAATGGTATTTTAACCCATTGGGTGAGCATGGAATTTGTTCAATATCAGCTCCCCCAATAAAGCTCCATATTGAACCAAAAAAACTACCATGCTTCAGATTTAGCACAGAACAACACAACAACTTCTATAGAGACTACATTACAGGCAAAAAAGTCTATCATAAACGGATATTTTGGAGGGCTTTAGGCTTTTAAGAAATATCTAAAAAGAGCACAGTTCGATAATACTTTAGATAACGAACAGATAAACCCAGCAATAACGAATAGAAGTTCAAACCGCTTTTGATTTATTCCAAAATATGTAAGCTCCTCCCATATACTTCCGCCATGCTTTGTTCTATCTGTACAAACACATAAAGAAGAGCATAGAAGTCATTACTTAAGAAGTCCATGTGGCCCGACCCTTACGCCGAAACGAACATAGACAATAGTGTGCCCAATTTCATCATCAAGTTTGCCTCTCTGACGCTGTAGTCTAGTAGATAGTGCGTTGGCTTCTTAGATGTGAGACCGTGGTTCAAACCCCAGTCCAGTCATCTCATATTTTATAGGCGACTTCCCAAAATTGCCATGAAAAGTTTCTCAAAGAATCTATCGTTTTGAATCGTTTTCAAATGATAGCTCAGATAGTAACACCTCTATCCTAACAATAACCGTAATGAAGAAATGGTTTCACCATTTGAGATGGTTTCACCATTCCTATGATAAAAATCCTACTACTAGTTTGGTCCTCGCGCAGTCTTAGCAAACCATTCAAATGCGCAGTTCTTAGAAAATTATCCCAACGGTCCACAACAGACATTACTTCTACGCAGAAGAAGAAAAATAACTAAAAATAAAGACAAACAAATTAAGGGACAAATGTTAGAAATATAGAAGTGCTTTGAATAGAGAAACCACATCGAATTGTGGGAAACTGCATCGCATTGCGGAAAACCGCATCGCATTGAGGGAAACCGCATTGCGGGAAACTGCTTCGCATTGCGGGAAATCATGCCGTATGAGGAAAAAGTCTGCATTGCGGCAAACTGATTTGTAGTACCAAGCACTGCATTGAATTACAAAAACATCGCATTGTGCAAACCACTTCTAGTTCCAACCGATTTCTATCTGTGCCGCTAACTGTCCGTATGTACCGCTTGTAGTTAACATTGCGTCCATTGAAAATACTAACTTCTGATAGGTACAGTTTCCGTTCTAAATCACTCTCTGCATGTAGCGCTATCTGTATGTTGCGCGTTCATCTTATATCGCTTACGATGGTCATCTCTAATCTGTTAGTAACTCTTCATTCCATTAAAAATGCCAATATGACTTATTAAAGACACAAACCATGTGAAAGATATACAGTCTGTACACATCATATAGACCGAGTTTTGTAAACCTTTCTTAAGATCCAAGTGAGCTTTTAAAGACACCGGATTGAAGAGTATATGATACAAAAAGATCCTGTATCTTGTGGAAAAATTGATAGCGATATGGACCCTCTCATCAAAAGTGAAGGTATATATATTATTATGAAAGTTTAAGGAATCAGATTGTTGCAGTAAAATGGTCAAAAGGGCCTAGAAGTGGTTCAGTTTTTAAAAATTACGTTTGTATTGCCCTTCTTTGGTGGTGAATTACGAACATAGAACAATTCTAACCAAGTAAGTAAACCTGCCAATAGGGTACTACAAACATAACCTAACTTATGTGCACATTTTTGAAAAATACCATGAAATTTTAATTGCTTAACGCCCCTAAATATTTAGATCGTATGTACCGTTATTTTATTATGTTAAGAAAATTTTCTATTTCCTGTGACACTGAATCCTTCAAACGAAATAAAATAAAAATTTTTAATGCCGCTCTCTACGCTCTATATTTAGAATTTAATTTTGCTCTTGAAACAAATTTTGTTTCTACACTGTCACGAATGCTTTTTTCAATTATTTTTAGATGAGAATCCAGCATAGAATTGTGTTGTATGTTTGGGGATTCATGGATGAGTTGCAAATTAAATGCAATGCGTTTGTTTAAATGAACTTTTCCCAAAAATAGATCCCCTTTTCTCGTGTGCGAATGGAAGGAATGTTTTGTGTGTGTACCGCGTACGTAAGTAAATGATTTTATTTTTAATTTTCTGAAAAAGAGGGTCCCGAAATGAATCATAATTTTCTTAGAAACGTATTTTTATTTTGCTTTCAAAAATAAATAGAAATTCTTTGAATGAGTCATCATTTTCAGGGTAGGGAGTTTTATATTTCTGGTGTTTTGAGTTCATAGGGAATTTATGGCATTATTAGCAGAAAGCGAATGTTTGGTAAAATTAATCGAACATGAAATATAATCCATAATCCCTCGGAAACAGCTGTGAGATGTCTAAATCCTCATGTCCAAGACAGAATTATACATAAGCAATGATAGTTTAGTAAGCGACATACTGTATAATCGTACCTCTGCCCAATAACATGGGGCTACCAGCAGAAAGACCGAATTTTACAACACATCCTGGGCATTTATGAAACTCAGAGTGAAAGTCGACAGACTGTTTGGAGGATAGCTTTTTATAAAATATCGAATATAAGTTCATTGATATCGAGAAAGCCTGCGATAAATCGAACTACAGCATCCTTGAATAAACCTGCCACAATACCAACAAGATCAATAAAATTTGAAACTGTAGGACAGCAAAGATGCATAATATTACCTGCTTTGAAAAGAACTGCATCATGGCAAAAGTAAAGGCTAGAGCGTGAACTCATACTACTCAGATATCTTCCCTTTAGCGCACAGTCTTAGGACGAGAATACGAGCCGCGTGGAGAGGGTGGAGAGAAGTGAACGCTTTGACACGAGATATTAAACTATTCAATAAATTTTTTGTGGTTCATTTTTTAAGAGGCATTTGTGGTAGTGCCATGAAGCTCCTTCGTTATCTTCTTGTTTTGTTGTTGTTTTATTTCAGTTTATTAATCATGTTTCTCTAATTTAACAAGTAATTGGCCTACTACAGCTGGTTCTAGATTGATAGGGTTGCCATATCCCGTTTTTTGTAAAAATGTGTTTTTTTTTTTGTGTGTGATGAGATGGTAAGGAACTTTGCTTATTGCTCGTATTCTTGACAAGAAGTAGTTCATTTGGTAAGAGATGATTTTGTACATTGACGTAGATTCAGGCTCTATGATATGATTGCTAGAACTGTCTTGAAATAATTTTCTCTGTGAACAGATATTAAGTGAAGTTGTAAGGAACTATTCTCTAATTGAATTATATTATTCCTTCTCAACAGTGGGCGCTGTATGAACATTCTTATAATGTTTTCATTGTTGATAAGATCTTCTATCGGAGGATAATCCTGCCAGGATGAATTTCATTTCCTTTTCATTCATTGAAGGAACAACCACAGAGATGGTTGTGGTTCACTCATGGCTTATTGTTTAGATTGGAAAACACTGACACTGTACTTCAATCCAGATTAAGAGCTCATGGTCATACTGAAAGCTGTTCAAGGTTTCTTGAGTGATTTTTTTTAATCTCTTGATTTACTCAGACTTGGCTGACGTTCCTTACGAGCGCTTTTTGTCATTTATAAATATCGAAGATTTCTCAGGAAATTTACTTGGGAACCAGAACATAATACTGAACTGGTTAGCTTGGATGTATAGTTCAAGATTTCCATGCAGGCAATCACACTTAGTTCGCTTCAGTTGTCTGAACTTCACCATGAGGGCTCATGAAGTATTACTAGACTTTGCTGGATTGTTTGTCTTTGTTCTTTTAAGCACATTGCTATCCATCTCACTATCATTACCCTACTGAATGGCATGTTGATGGACTTTGCGTTCCCTGGCATAGTTTCTGCAGGAGCTAAAAGTCAGAAAAAAAGGAAGGGAGTGTTTTCCCCATTTGATTGACTCGGGTTTGAACGAAAACTGTTTCTTCTGTATTCAAAGTAAGGAAATTCATGTTTATAGTCAATCTCGGTCACCACTACAATACGCCACCTTTCCTCAAGGATTGATGCTGGGTATTTACATGCTTGTTGCGAAGTTCAATCATATTTGTACCCACAAATGGGTTTCTAGTGGCATAAAATGTTAAATATGAGACTCGATGAAGTTTAGAATTTTCTTTATCGATATCGGGGGAAGAGAATGAACCACTACAATACGCTACCCTTCCTCAAGGATTGATGCTGGGTATTTACATGCGAAGTTCAATCATATTTGTATGCACAAAATGTGAAATATGAGACTCGCTGAAGTTCAGAATGTTCTTTATCGGGATCGGGGAAAGGGGATAACCTGTTACCCAACAAGGTTGTATGTTTTAATAAATTCTTCAAATTTCTTTAAAATTCTTTAAAGGATTAACGAAATTAAACAAAAAAAAAAATACAAAAAAAAAACGACAAAACTTGTTATCAAATACCCCAAAGACAACATTAGATGACAGTGTGTATCCATGATCTTAAACATGAGTTTTATGTTGAAATTACAGAAAAAAAAATTTAAAAAAAAAAATAAAAAAACAACAACAACAACAAAAAATAATGAAATTATGTTTGTATATGACAAAAATCTCATAAATTCATGCCAGCATTTAAAAGATCCACCGTACATATCGATAGATACACACTTAGTACTCTACCATCATCATCATTATCATGCGGCAGCAGAGTAGGTAGGTGTGGCCAGTGTAACCAAATGGTGTAATTTATGGATCACATGCAACCACCACAACAGCATTATGCGTGCAGGTGCGTTTACTTTAACTGCCGCATGCATTACTAACACAAAAAAACAAACTTTTTTCTGGAGTTTTTCGGTTATACAGCGCATGCTGTTTGAGAGCAAAGCAAAGCTGAGTTAAAATAATATTGGTGTGGCACCACAACACAAGGTGAGTTAAGGAAGTTTAGCTTTTGGAGACTTGTGTCTCTTTCAATTTTCCATCAATTTTTAGTGTCGTCTGTCCCCTAAAGCTAGGTGCTTACGTTACAAGTGTTTTCATCATGTTCATCGAGTGATTTTTTTTTTTTTTTTGGGAAAATTAGGTCAGTAAACTCATTCATTAAAAACAAAATTAAACTGACATACAAAAAAAAAACAACAACAACAACACCAAAACCCAAAATAAAAGAGAAATAAAATCAAAACCAAATATTTCTTTCATTTTTTTATTTACTTAAGAAAAGGAAGGAGTTATACGAACAAATCAAAGCAAACCATGCCATATAAACCTCATCACACCATGCCATGGCATGCCATAATCTCAAGATTATGGATTAAAAGACTCTGACAATCTTGAAATATTTTTGATCATAAGAAAACCCGATAAATGGCATTTTATTTTGAATTTTTCTTCAAAACTTTCGCACTTTTTAATGTCTTTCTTTTTTTCTTTCTTTCTCTTGCATTTCACTGTCTCAACATTGCAATTTCCATTTAATTACACCATTTTAGTTGTAGATTTTATAAATACTTCCAGCAGCTCACATAGACATTTTTGCGTCTTAAATCTTAAGCGAGGAAGTTTAATTAAAGATTTACTCTTATGAAGTAATTAAAGCACAAGGAGGAGGAGGAGGAGAAGGAAAACTAAACTCGGTTGCTATTTATGAAAAATGATTTATACGGCTCCAACCAACCAACCAACCGCAACAAGCAGCCGTTGTACCAATTTTGGATTTGAATAATCGCCTTAAAGTGGCACAAAACAGCAAAGCAGAGGAAAAACTTGATGCGTTTGCGTTACAATTACAATTTCAGTTTTATTACACAGCTTTGACAAATGGCAGTAATTATTTAAGTGTGTCACATAATGTGCAAACAAGATAATTTCAGGAAAAGAAAAAACTTTTTCAAACTAAAAAGTACTTTTTTCTAAAAAAGTACTTTTTCTAAAAAAGTACTTTTTCAAAATAGTACTTCAACCAAAAAATAATAATTTAATGAAAAAATGGCACTTTTTAACCCACTTTTTCAAAAAGGTACATCTGAAAAAAAGTACTTTTTCAAAATAGTACTTTCAAATAAAAATAGTACTTTTTACCTTTTCACATAATCACGTTGTCACATAATGTGCAAACAAGGAGATTTCAGAAAAAGGAAAACAATATTTGAAGCTACTTTTCTTAAAAAAAAGTACTTTTTCAAAATAGTACTTTCAAATAAGAATAAGATAATTTAATGAAAAATAATACTTTTTTGAACTTTTTTTTCAAAAGGTACTTTTCCAAAAAAAAGTACTTTTCCAAAAAAAGTACTTTTTTTTCAAAAGGTACTTTTCCAAAAAAAAGTACTTTTCCAAAAAAAGTACTTTTTCAAAATAGTACTTTCAAATAAAAATAGTACTTTTTACGTTTTCACATAATCACGTTGTCACATAATGTGCAAGCAAAGTAATTTCATGAAATAAAAAACTTTTTCAGACAACTTTTCTAAAAAAGTACTTTTTCAAAATAGTACTTTAATCCAAAAAAAAAAAATAATTTAATGAAAAAATTACACTTTTTAAACTACTTTTTCAAAAGGGTACTTTTCCAAAAAAAGTACTTTTTCAAGATAGTACTGTCGAACAAAAATAGTACTTTTTAAGTTTTTATTACAGCTTTAAAATGGCGGAAATTATTTTACTGTGTCACATAAGGTATAAACAAGGTAATTTCAAGAAAAAAAAAATGGTATCTTTATGAACTACTTTTTCAAAAAGGTACTTTTTAAAAAGGTACTTTTAAAGAGAAGAAGACCTTTTAGAACAGATAGCAGAAATTTTTATTTGAAAATTGATCAAATTTTATACGATTTATGGAAGATTTGGTCGATGCGAACTGACCAGGTCAGAAGTTGCACTGATGAGGTCCAATCCGTGTTTTGACGAGCGGCTTCAGTCGCTCACACAATACACTCGTTAGAACCCTATATGCGATAGGAAGAAGACCTAACCTAAACCTCTATAGTAGGCGCATATAAAGTGGTTTATCTTTTTCAAGACAGCACAGAGGCCAATGAGGTTCTAATTGTTGGGTATACGTTCCTCTAACAATTCTTTGTAGCTAGTCTGGTGCCTGCAGCCTACCAGCTCATTACCCCGTTCTTAATTGGTTCTGCGGGCAGGCCATCAAGACCTGCAACTGTATTGTTGTTCAGTCGGTTGAATAGCTTATGAATCAAGGATGCCAAAACAGACTGCGCTACGGTCGAGTAACCTTTGCGGCCACACATATAGACGACCGACGAAGCTAACTTTTCTTTATAAAAGCAATAAAAGTGTAATAAAGTATACAAATTCGGTGAGATTCGATAAAATTTAAAAAAATGCAAGTTATCGAAAAAAAAAGGCAAGTAATCTAACTTTTCAAAATCTTACCTTTAAAAATTTGAATTTTCAAAATGCGAAATATTTGAAGACAATTCAAGGCATCTTACCTAAAAATAGAAGACGAAAAAAAAAACATAAATTAATAATGAGGAAACAAATAAAAAAAAAATGCACAAAGAATTTAACTGTCCTCTATAAACAAACAAAAAAAAGACAAGACAAATAACAACATTCCACAGCCCTGCCTACATGGCCTGCATATTTTTTAAGGCAGGAGTTGAAAATTAATTGAAAACGAAAATTAATTTTTTGCGGCATCATTTACTTGCAAGAAAATTAATTGTAAACGAAGAAAAAAAACAAACAACAGCACATTTATTATCTCTCTCTGTCTCTATTATCTTTATCCGCAATTGCTGTTTCTATTTCTGAATAAAAAAACAATCAAAATCGTACATCACTGAGGCTGATGTTGCGAAATCGTGTTTTTGTTTTTCACTGATGAGTTCAGCAGACAACGAATAAATTGGCCACAACCAGATTGAAGTGCAACTGAAAAAGAAGTTCTTTTAGAAAGAATTTATGGAGATTTTTTTTTGCAAATGATTAGAAAAACAATAAAAAATAAACAAATAAGCAAGTTAAAGTATGTACTTAGGGGAAGGAGAAGCAGATATTTAAAAGAGTGTTTTCTTAAAAAAAAAATTGGAATTTTGTGTGGAAAATAAGCCGAAGCATGTTGTAATGACCAGAAACCGGAAAGGAATTATCAGATAGCTCTCTCTTTTATTAAAAACAAAAGTAGAAGATAGGAATAGCTGGCTAGTTCTTAGACTAGCTTAAGTAAATGAACACAAAGTAAAAAAAAATTACACTCTCGTCGAGATTGTCGTCCAAGTTATTTTATTTTGGATCGGAAGGGAATTGTTTGTTAGTGACTGCTTGCGACATGCAACCTATTCTGATCTGTGCTGTTTACAACTCGAACGAACAAAATAACGAATGGAGTTCGCCTTCAAAATATGATATATTCCTTCACTTCAAACAGGAAGTTTTTATGCACTAATACCCCAGTCTGCTAAGTGGTATGTTGAGTTAATATGCAACACCTTGTGGTTCAAACCCCAATGCAAACGTTTCGGACAAAGGGAAGTACGAGAAACGATGACTTTCTCTCAGCAGTCTACTGGCAAAAATTCAAGAAAAGCTTATCAAACCTGTCGTCGTTAAACTATAGGTCCCGCCGCACACAACGGATAACATTAATACACAACATGAGTATGTCGAAAGCTAGGTTGTAACCCTGGCTAAAGAGTTGTAATGATCAATTAATGAATGAGTTACTGAATGCACATGTAGAAACCTAATGACATGAGACGTTTTATGTAACGGCCTTGGCGAAAACACCACAGCCAACGAAACACGACTTACATCATTAACAGTCCGTAATAAGAGTACGCCCTAAAAGCTCTTAATGGAAACAACAATTTGATACTGAAGATGCATTGGAAGGGGTCTTGGACTGTCTGATTATCACTTATTTCAACGTCTGTAAAACTTATTCTGGTTATAATGGTTGACTCCGTTTACAATGATTGACGCTGGGCCTATCTATGTTCACAACTAAATTTTAGATTCCTATTCTAATAATCAGTTGCAAAGACTTCCTGTGACCTTCCACAAACGATAACATTTGCAACAAACATTCAAAAGACAGACAAAGACTTATATTGAGAAAGAGTAGAACTGAATAGGAAAATTTTTCACTACTACATCCAATACTGCAACCCACGTGTTGTTTCCAATGGCAACCCTAACATTATAGAACCTGAAACAGTAGGTGAATAAATCTGATGAATAAATTTGAAACAAAAGCAAACAGATAGTAAAATGAGATTGATTTAAGTTTTGGAACGAATAATAATGAAAAAATACTCTCTTCATGATAAGAATTGTCGGCTAAAGGTGATTAAGTTACGTAATAAAAAAATACAACAACTTTAAAAAAGCAGCATTTGATGAGGAGGACGTTGAACAAGGATTCCTTTGAGTATCACTGGGCAAAAGAGTATAACAAGCTCAAAGAAGACAGAAGTCATAAGAAAATTTTTCCGAATTTATTGTATTTTCTTTGTTAAATCAGTTAGTGTTGGCAATGCCCAACCGTAGTCTAGTGGTCAGTGTTTGGCTTATTAGAAATGAGGCCACGGTTCAAATCTCAGGCCAGAACTCTCCAAAAAATAAGTAATTTTACGACGACTTCCTTTCACCGAATTCCTGGCAAATAAATTTACTATGAAATGGTTTTTAAAAATTTGTCATTCGGTGTCAACTTTGAACTATAGGTCGTCTCGAAAGCATTTATAAATACTTAGTGTGAATGCCCATCTCTTGCGAGGTTCAGATATAGACTACTTGGCTCTCCAATCCTTGAAGGAGCTATTAGCCATTGATGTCAAGGATATAGCTTCGCTTATCAAACTTTCGGGCTGGTTTTCCAGCGTAAGGCAGTCGTACTTTCAATGTGCAGTCATTGTTCTGACCAATTGACTTCCCTAGTTCAATGGAACTCGGTCAGTACAGGGACTGCGTGTAAAAGTTTGCATTCTTTTTAGCTTCTGCACTCGCAGAAAACTTCAAAGCAAACAATAATTCTAAACAACTATTTGCTGTGATTCTAATTGAATTTAGGCTTACAAAGAAATGAAAAAAAGAAGAATTTTTTCCATGTCAAAAGAATTTTTACTTGAAATATTTTCCAATTTTTTAAAACAAATTCCCGAACAAAAAAAAATTATAAAACATACGCGGTTGTAATTTAAAGACTTTCTTTTATGAAAAAAGTGAAAGAATACTTTAAGTTTTTTTGTATCGTATTGCATGGCATTAAAAATAAAAGATAAGAATCAACCTTCTTATCTTTATATCTTACAAATTACAGCTTAAAATATGAGGGAGCGGGGGGGGGGTAGGAAATACAAGCAAAGAGAAAGAAAAAATCCAATATAAAACCTTATTTCTTTGTGACCAAAAAGATTAAAAACTGATCGTTTTAATTTTAAATTATGTTCAATCAATCTTATTGGCAAGGCAAGATAACCTGGTCACCCCATTTATAATCATAAAAGAAGAAAATATTGCGTTATTTATTATTAACATTATAACTGCTGCCATGATCTCTTAATATTATGTTGCAGCAACAGCAACAGCAATAGCAACAATACCCCAAAGTAGTTTCACGTACCACAACAACTACTTCTACTAGTGGCGGCGCTGCAAGTGCTGTTGTGTTGCTGCTACTTCGTTACAACGATGTTGTTGATTTAATGGCACCTAATAAGTTACCTGGTACTTTGGACCTTAAGAAGGAAGGCAAGGAGAAAACTGATACCAGAAACCAGAAAATGAGAACAACTATAGCATTTGGGTTTAAACAACACTGGCTGGCCAATTCGTATTAACAAGGAGCCAGCGAAAATGAACAAAAAAACACAGAATCTGAAACCATTAATAACAACAACAACAACAGCAGAAGAAAAACGAAAAAACATCGTTTCAACAAATTCAACTGAATTAAAATAAGGAATGTGGTTGGTCTTGTCTCTACGTTTATGCTTAAATGCAAAAAAAAAAAACAACAACAACAACAAAAACATAAACGAAAATAAAAATAAAAATCGGGAAAACAACAACAGCAACAGCAACAGCAATAATAATGACAACAAACAACAAAAAACAAAAAACATTTCGAAAATAACTGGGAGAGTGAAAAAAATCTTTACTTTTGTTACGAATATAATGGGCAGGCCTATGGTATTAAACCGCAGGGCCATGAACAAATGAAATTACTATTAGACAAGGTTAGTTTGTGAACCCCCCAAGATAATATGTTCTGAAGGCATTTGTATAATCTAACAAATGATCAGCGGTCAGACAATTAGGTAAGGAAGTCCCCATAGTCTAGTGGGTAGAGTGTTAACTCATTAGACGAGAGGCTGCGGTTCAATTCCCAGCACCGATATCTCAAACACAACGAAATATGAAAAACAATATTTCTTCCTGCGACTTCCTCTCAGCGATTTTCTTGCAAACACTCTGAGATTTAATAAAATTGCCAGAAAAAATATTTTAAAAGTTTGTCGTTAGGAGTGGACTTTAAACTATCCAGCCAATCATTGATAAAATTAAAATCCGTAATCCTGACTACAGGGCTGTAATCACCAAATAAGTAACTGTGGGTACGCCAGGCACGTCTGCCTATTATGCAGTGTCTCGTGATAATAAATTTCGAGTCAAGAAATAAAACTTTTGGGTCAAACAGGACCACTGTTCTACTCAAGAATTACTTTCCCAAATACATATGCAGCAGGGCCTTTCAGCAGATCGCTTAGGAAGCTTTCAGGCATTATACCCGTTGTTCCTGTATATAGAAACCTAAGAAAAATCCATATTTCCCGGAAAAATAGACGACATTAGCGGACTATCTTGGGAATCAAGGGACTTCATCAATGCCCATCTGTCCCGGAAAATCAGTATACTCGCAGAGAATTTTTCGCTATTGAGCAGTTACTTAATCGGCCTTAGAATAAACATGATTATTGTGTGGAAGAAACCGCAGTAATTCGAGTGACAGAATGAGTTCTTAATAACAATACACACTAGACCTCGTTTTTCCCTGTAACTTCAGTGCATATTTCTAGGGAATTTGAAAAAGGACCCGGGGCTCGGATTNNNNTAGTCTTTATTTGGAATGACTTTCAGATAGACCGGACTTTAGATCCATTCGTATAGGCAATCTCAATCCAATCCAACTGACTGAGTCCCAAATAATAATTGTGGACAATGAATGTATGATCCAGGGAATACAAAACTGATTTGTTCTTAAAACTTTTGGGAGGTCAACGTTGCAGTCAAACAAGACCGCAATTCTACCCAATAATCGCTTTCTCCAAACTACAGCATCATCATTCCCAAGGGCTCCTCTATCAACAGTTTACTTAGAGGTGTACCCGTACAGTTTCTGAATATGAAAAGATAACCCGCCATTTCCCAGAGCAGTATAACATATTCAGGAAGTAGCTTGACCAGCGATACGACATTCGATCGATAATCATTCCCAAGGACACCCCTATCAGCAGTTTACTTAGGGGGTGTATCCGTACAGTTTCTGGATATGGAAAGATAATCCGCTATTTCCCACAGAAGTAAACGATATTCACAAAGTAGCTTGGACAGCGATACGATATTCGTAGTGGGCTATGGAAGCAGGGGTTGCCAGAGTATATCCGTATATTTTCAAAGATGTTCCGCAATTGTCGTTTAATCTTCCTTAGAATAATCATTAGTTTCGTTTGAAAGAGCCCACAATAATCTGAATGTTCGGATAAGTTCTTAATATCAGTATACAACCTCGATCCTTCAGAGTAGATTTTTGGGTTCGCATTTTAGTAGAATTTATTTGAGATGACATCGTCTAAAGAACACGTTCAGATAGTTCAGTTCCATTCGTATAGACGACTTCCAGCTAATTCAACTCAACTGCACCGCACAATAGTAATATTGGACAACGTTCATTAGTTCCTTTGTTAATTAAAAGTTGGCGTACTGTAGTGGTTAAAGTGCTTGACTATAAGTGCAATCGTGCAATCCAGATTTAAACCTTGCGGAAGACAAAAAGTATTTTCATACGCTCTTCCTTCAATTTACATTAGCAGCGAACATTATAGGAAGATCCGATAGAATAGAATTCAATGAGCAAAATCACCAATACTTTCTCCAAAATTTTTTCTAAGCAACAATGGTTGGCAATCCTATCATCCCAGAATCTGCTATGGTTACTCCAGCAGGGTAGCTTATCCATGATCCAGCCAGAAATCTAGGAAACTATAGTATATACAGTGTTGTTACCCCCCCAATTATATTTCTCGATAAACGCCATAAAGGTCTTTAATGCCAAATTGGAGGCCCAACCATTTGCCCATACCTGCTGACTGCTGTTTTTGAACATTCGAAAAAAGCCAAGGAAAATCAAAAATATTTTCGTTTTACAATACAAAGCAATGAAACGCGAAGAAAAAAAAAACGAAGAAACAAGAAAAAATAAGAGACACCTGCATTTTTGTTGTTAATCTCCCAACTTACTTTTATTTTTAGCAACAAAAGCAACAAAAAACATGAATATTTTCTGTCAGTATCTCTGTATTTTTCTTCATTTTTTTCCTTTTTATTTTACAGGGAAAAAATCGCCTGCAAAAAAAAGCAAAAAAAAAATAATTTTTTTCAATTTAGCACACACATGTTGCACTGCATATTTGTAGCCAAAGATAAAAAGGCAAGAATGTTGCAGTTGTTGTCATCTTGCAACAACTTTTCATACACGTATACTCGAACTCGTACTTGTTGTATTCGCCTTGGTTTTTATAAGATTTTTTTTTTTTTATTGGTGGTCAGTCAGTCAGTTCTGTTTTAAAGCAGGCAAGAAAAGAAAAAAAAAATGTTTTCTTTACAGCTCTCCTTCTATAGAAGAAGAAGAACAAGAAGAGGGTTCCACCATCAACACACCAGCACCAGAGTAACCAGAACGTGATTGGTAATGGATGGCAGAAGAAGAGGAAAAAAAGTAAGAAAAAGATTCTTAAAGACCATAAACATAAAACATCATAATGGGAATACAACATTACACCGACGTGTCATATTGATCAGCAGCAACTGCAGCAACTGCAGCAACTGCCTCAAACAGGTACATTTTTTTTTTCTTGTAGTTTAGGAAGTCATTTCTATGGAAACTGCAGTGAAGAAAATTATGCTACAAAATAAGAAATTCAGTATGTTTGGAATGTTTTCCCAAAATTCGAAAGTTTTTTTTATTTTTTTGTTCGTTATTGCCTTAATATTCGAAGAAGAGAGAATATTTTGAAATACGTGGCTCAATCAAATTTATTTCACTGAATTTGGAGAATAATTGTGCTGCTTCGAAAGGCTAATAGCTTTTATTTAAATGTGCTACTGAAGTAATTTCAGATGTACAGTACGATTTAAAAGTTATGGGTAAAGTTCGAAATAATTTTTTTGGTTTTCAGAACTCACTTTTGATCGTTGTTAAGTGGAACATTAATACTTCCCCCTTAATAACCACAACCTTGTCTGTCCACTGTTAAGTTCTCCCAAGACACGCTTTAGATTTCTCGCGAGAAAGTGCTATGTCCTAAGTCCTATGATTACTTTGGAAATTCTTTTCAAGTTCCAAAATAAAGGAACAACAATTTTCAAGAATATTTCAACAGAAGACCATATCTTCTCCTCTTTAATTTACAGCTTTCCCTATTCAGAATAGGCTTACGACATTGTCGTGTTCTAAAATTCTAGACTACCAATCTGAACTTCCCCAGTACGATTAATACCAGGAAGCAAAGACTTTATGACTGCTTCGAGCCTTAAAGAATTAAGGCACCCTCCAAAAATAAACTTTCAGAACCACAGAGAGAATTACAACGAATCTAATAGAAAGGTGAAGGAGTTGCGTTACCTTCAGATTTCTCAATACTGGGATAGGTTAAGAGGAAGTTGCAGCTGAGCTGAGCACAAATAGCCGCCCGTTATGATTCCAATTGAAATCGTACGTTAGAACTAGCCACGATAAACTGGTCTGGACAATCAGTATTAGGGCTTTGCCTTAAACCCGTTAGACTCTCCAGCAAGGGTGAGAAGTAGGCATGACGAACACTAGGCAAATGGCGTGAGCAAAACTCTCTATCGATTTACAGCTTTTGCAGAAGCTACTAGCAAAGCCATCCTGCGAGCCAACCCTCTACACCCTATACATCATTTAAATACGTTTTCACAGATTATGTCGTTTCTGTGCAATAACAGTTGGTAACTCTATCATTCTAGTACCTGATCTGCTAGCTTAGTTTAAAAAATTCGTGGTAACTCTATCATTCTAATACTTCCTGCTGGAAAACCTTAATTAATGAAAAGAAAACAAAACAAAGAAAGAAAATTGAAACAATGACAGAAAATGGAATGAAATTCAGGAGAAGATGAAAAGTATTTTATCTTCTTTAACCTCCAAATAATCTTCTAAAGCCAGACCCAAGATAGTGATATTATCAACAGCTAACGTTAAAGGAATTCCAACCACCTGCTCCTTTTGGGAAATGTAGTGAGCAAACTTTCTATTCAACGTAACAAATAAAACAACAATATATTTTGGCAGAATGCCTGTCTCCCATATGTATGCCACATGGCAATCCTATCATTCTAGAACATGTTTAAACAGGCGAGTTATCAGCTAAACTGTAAAAATTTGATAATTAAAGCTGAAATAGAACGGAAGAAGTAATAAAAAGATGGAGAAGACGGTTTATGGTTGGTTTATGAAGCACTCATTCATTAGATATTTTTGAATTATTATTACTAGAGCTTACTTAAAGCCTACTTGTACAATTTCGTAACTCATTATTCTTAGAAAACCACCAACATTAAGGGTATTAATGGAATTTTGTGTCTATTAAACTGGACAGGAAAAGAGAGGCTCTCTTTCAGCATACAGTAACAGAGCGCTTTATACCAAGTTTGTTAGCAATCTCACGGCCTTAAAATTGTGGAATTTTTCAATGTAATCTTATTAAAATTTATTCATTCATACGTATTCTAATTAACGTTAATTAATTCACTTCAATTTTTTTATTGTGTCTATTCTTGTGAGATGATATTGAGTGAATGAATGAATCATTGTTCATTTCCTTTGAAATTTCTGTATAATTTTGTTTAATCGTATGTATGGAATGCATATTAAATGTACACATTTTCATTGTAATTAAATTAATTAATAAATTCAATAGTTTATAATGAAGAATAAAGAATAAATAATACTGCGGCCGTCTAACTATTTATTGATGAGAAGCGGAAATGGTCTGTTTTTACACGAATTATTGATTTAATTTGCATGTTAATAGAGATCTAATAAGAATACAAATTGAGCATCACTACTGACCTCAATATATCGGTTTAATTATCAGTGATGGTGTAAAAATAACTTGTAAAATAACCTGTAAAATAATCATGGGTATGTTCAATAGTAATTTCATATAAGAATACGCATACAACCAATATGCATACAACCACAGTAAAAAAAATAATAAGAAAGAGAGTAAAAATTTCTTTATTTCTCCACACAATTTCCTTAAAGCTTGATGTCTTTAACATGGCTATTGCTTCCATACACTGTCTGCCTAGTTCCTTGCAAGTATTCATCAGTCGAACACTATCTCTTCATCTTTTGCAAACCGTCATGAAAGTTTTTTTTTTTGAACATAACCGCTAAGCCTTACACATAAGATGCTCGATTGATTGATTGATTGATTATTTGATTGACCATTGTCATCGAGAATATCTACACTACAGTATTGTCTTGATGAAACAAAAGCTCTTCATTTCATCATTTAAACGCTTGAAGCAGTTAACAGGCCAACTGATCGGGCTACGGATGTTAATTGTCCTTCTTTTATTTTGCAATGATTGTTCCAGTTGCTTGTCAAGCTTGGAAAGACTTGCCTGAAACTGTTTTCTCTACCACGAGTTATTACCCTACTTGGTACAGTCCAATAAACGCCTGGTCTCCTCTACTACTCTTCCCTAATACTATGTGTTTGGCCGAGAATCGGGTGCACACGGTCCATGAGCTCCTTCCAATCAATTAGATCGAGTTTTTGTCAAAATCTAAGAATTTATTCCAAGCCTCTGAAATAAGCAATGACAGTCGTCTGTCTGTATTTGAAGAGGTCCAATTAGACTAGTGTTGTAATGCCCACAATCAATATTCAATTTAGGTATCAAACGTTCCCTCGAAAAAACCAACCTCAATCCAAAATAAACTTTGGTATTCCAGCAATCTTTATATCAGAGAGCTTGGTCGAAAATATCAGAAAATGAAAGGTAAAGAACCTCCTTTTTTTCATGACAATAGCAGGCCACTGAGTTATAAGGTGAAAGCCAGTTTCTTCCTTTTCCTCAGATCCACAGCTACGCTGTAGTCATTTGCCGCAATGCCAGGACTTTAGGCATGATTACCAAACAGACATTGTGCGATGAATGGCCTCGTTTTTGAAGGAAGTGTCCATCAAAGTCAAGCAATATTACAAGACAATCAGAATACCTTATGCTCTGTAACATATCAGAGATTGAATTGATGAAAAGCAAGTTCACACGACTTTTCCATGCTCGGAACCCACATAAAAGTTATCTTTGAATAATTCGAAATTTCCTTGAGAAATTGTCGGCGTTCATAGCACTACGACATTGAAACTACTTTCGTTAGGGACTTAATGGCTAGAACCTGGATGTCCGAGTAAATTAAGAGATTTACAGGAAAAATTCGCCACTCTAATATATTACTGACTGAATTATGAATTCCTCTTGTTTCAGTTTCTTTAGACAAGTTTTCCGCTTAGCAGGCAGATTTTAGGATTATAGGGTTGCCATATGTAATTGTCTACAAACAAAGCTGCTTCTAGAAATTTATTAAATCGTTGCATTGGCTTTAGTGTTGAAGAAATACGCTCATAAAACTCTAATCTTTCTGAAGTGTGGTGGTGGTCCGTTCTTAATACTATCGTATATGAAGTAGTCATAGGTAACTAGGGAACTCACTGGGTAAGTGATTTGGAGTGATAATAGCTCCACAAATGTCCATAATCACGATGAAAATTTTCAAAACACTTCAAATGTCTTACATTCGTTAAAACATTTTTTGTTTATAGGATTTCCAAAGTTCGTGTTGATTTTCTATCTTCTGTTTTAACATGCCTTTCATTTATTTTATTTCCATCATTTTCTGTTTTAAATTTCTGTCTTTTTTTTTTTAGAAAACAAACGAAAAATGACATTTTGTGCTGATTTTGTCAATTCCCAAAAGATCATGACACTCATTCGGCTGTCTATTCTTGGCGTTAAAAAAAAAAATTTTTTTTTCTTTACAAAAAACAATTGTTAGTCAAGGTCATAAATTTTATCGTAAATCAAGTATTTTTGTTGCTTTTTATATGAATACAATAGTAAATAAAACACGTTGATGTTTTAGAGTTTTATGTGTTTTCCAATTTATTGATCAATTCAATTCAATACATTACACTGTGCTAGAATGTTTTCAGAAATAATTTCGTATCGATTGGCATCAGTTATGTATGCGTCCATTGAATGAGCCACACTTTGCTGATACACTCCCATCAACTGTAGTTATCATGCCACAATCTAGAGATCTACAGATCGAATACATTCTGATAAGCCTCCAATGCTTTTAAGGATGTAGTTCGGCAAACCATTTTTTCCTCAATTAAAAGTCATGCCAGTTTATATTGTTTAAATACAGAGGGTCGTCTTAAATGCCCTTTCTGATCTTTTTAACTGGCAAAACAGAATGTCAATAAGGCTGTATTCTGTAAGTATTCAGCACCCTGGTATTAGTATGTTACAGATATGTTCACGACATCCTAATAAACGTTTCAGGACAAGCACATATCGAGGTAAAACTCTGATGGTAGCCTGACTGAAATTGTATTACTATGTTCCGTCTTCTACATCTTCTGCGCAAGTTGAATTGAGCAGTTTTTACTTTGAAAATGTTCTTTATTTTACCTATTGATTCTGAATACTCTAGGCTATGTTCGAAGAGCTTCGCTCTTGTACCACCACTCCAGTATTTAACCCTTCCGTGTACTACAATATGCATCCTCTTTTTAGAGGGTATATAGCTTAGCTTCTAAACTACCCTCTCTCCCTTACTCAGTCTTGTTGCAAAGCAAAATGACAGTCTTTTAGTTTGATCCGGTTGACAATTAGGAAGAGAGCTGACAGCTAGGCAATCTGCTACGTAACTCTATCTTCTAACGAACACTGTGTTAAATCTGTCTCCCATTGAAAAAAACCATTTATGGTTCTGGCCCTCACTACAAGAAGCAATGAACTTAAATCCGATTTGCTGTCTAGTGTTGCCACTAGGACATAATACTGTCACTGCTATACCAATGCGTGCCAGGCTCTGCATATTTTCCAACTTATCATGAGTGTTTTAAAAAATTTGTTCTATCAGAGGTAAGTAATAATTGCCCTGGCAGCCAATGCAACAGTTTCGTACCATACGTTCAAGATTTTCTTACAAGTCTTCTTATATATAATTACACCACGCCTTCGAATGTTATTCCATTCCCTGAGTTAACTGTGCCATACTTTTTTTCTATTCCTATATTCCTATCATTTTATACGTGACTGACCTAACTTGTTAATAACCAATACTCTTATCCCATTACTTAAATAGATCCAGACTGATTGACATCATATTCAAATACGTGTAGCATAGAGAAACAGGACGTATTTTTATGGAGTCCTCAAGGAACTATTTACATGAGAGTAGCTCTCTTCCAACATTTGTGTGCATTATTTCCTATTTCTTTCGGGCGTTTCTTACCAATTTATTATGGAATCTGAACGCTAAAGTGAGCAATTTTTTCTCAATTATAAGTAAACAAATCTGCCTTATCCTAGCTGCCGAAGTATGACTTTTGTAGCACAGTGTTACATTCAATTAATTTTCAATGATTTTATTGACAATTTTCAAATCACATATCAATTCGAAATTGATGCTTGTTTTTTATTTGTATTTGTATTGGTATTATGCACTCATATTTATGGCTGATAATTTGGTAACGTTTGGTAACGTTATTGTGGCCATTGTTTGATGCCATTATTCTGCTTTTGAAATCGGAAAAAAAAACCGAGTCAATGCACTTGATTGTTTTCTATTTTAAAACTTTTGTTGGTTCTTAGCACCACAGTCTTTCTATATTCTGTGCCTGTTTCTCTTTTGTGTTAAAGAACTTAAAAAGCGTTTGTTGTTGTATTTAAAAACAAAAATAATTATCGATCGAACGCTTTAATCCAACGACCACCTACTTTACAGAGTTTTAGCAGTTGTTGTGCAATTTCAAATGTTGTCGTCGTCAATTTACTGCTGGCTTGGCTTGGCTTGTTGACTGTCAGTGCCACTTCCATTTCAATTTGCACTGCTACTGCGGTTGCAATTGTCTACAGTTTTAAAACGGTTTTAACTACAGTCCGACTTATTGATGACGATGACGATGACAATGATGATAATGCTGATGATGATGATGACTTGCTACTGCTTCAGTATTTGCTAGAGTCTATTAGGAGCTCTGCTTTGTGCTGTTCATAGTAGTGACACTGCCTGCCACTTCTAATGCGGTTTACCTCAAATCAATTGCAAACATTGTACCAGCCCGAGTACATGTTTGTTCCAGAAACACAAATTTTACATAAAAAGAAACTAAAACAGAACCGCTTGTATAATATAATCATTGTCATCATCGTCATCGTTGTCAACATCATCGTCATCGTCATCGTCATTGTCATCATTTATAAATTTTGTATTTAAGTTCTCTAGAATGATCTTACCTAGTAAAGCGTTGACTGATAGAGGCCTAAAAGGAGCACAAATGATACCAAAAACCTGTAGGTTCTACTCCCCGTGCATAAAATTAACACACGCAATATAAGTGGTGTGATAAGATAGGTTGTAATCCCAACTAAAAGTTGTAAGTTAACTTCACTTCCATTTTAACTGAGTATTCTTACAACACCTCTCGTTCTATTCGATTATTTCGATATTTTTTTATTGTTATTTTAGACTATGATTCTTGTTCTTCTATTAAAAGCAATAACAATCATAAAAACAACTTATAAAACAAATAATATTCAATTAATTTTGAAATTTATCTTTAAATATTGACTGAGAAACAAAGAAGCAGAAAACGTTAACTATACTGTGGAGACAACCACATCACACCATACCAAGCCGCTAACCGACCATTATATTGATAAGTAAATTGTAATATGTATTGCTAAATTGTCATATTGTATCTGTCATAAATTGTTGATTAGTTTTTTTTTTTTAATTTAATTTTTATTTCCATTGTAGATTTAATTAACAATTTGTTTATTTCTCTAATTGAGGTTATTTTGCCAACAACAACACCACCTTTGGCCGATGTTTATAACAGCAAAAAAAAAAAAATCCAGAAAACATTTGAAAAACAAACGGTCGTTTTCTTCGAATGTGCTGTATTTCATCATGCAATTTTATATTTACAGTTCATTATGAACTTAGAGTAGTAGAGGCTTAGCCTACAGTCTAAAACATGAAATTGGTTTCTTGCAACTTTTGCTGGTGATAGGCACTTAATAGTGTTAAGAGCTCTTTTCACCTTTATTCTTTGGATTTAAAAATATCTGGTATTGGAAGTACTCCATTATTTTGATATTTTCTCTACATATCATGCATCGGTCCGCCTAGTTCCTATTTGTTGTCTTTAAATATAGCTACAGGAATACTTTTCAACACATTTTTGGCAACTTATTGTTGTCAACATAGTCTTGTCAACATTCTTTGTCAACATATTCTTGTCAACATATTCTTGTCAATATACTCTCGTGAAGGGCTCTTGGATTTAAAAATATTTGCTGCAGAGTTTGAAGTTCCATATTCACGATACAGATCTATAACATTGTGAGAACTCCATCATTTCTCTCTACCGCAGTGCATCAGTCTATTTACTTTCAATTTATTGACAAGAAATATGGTTACAGGAATACTTTTCAACACATTTTTAGCAACTTTTTGTTGTCATGTTCTTATCAACATACTCTTGCCAACATATTCTTATCAACATACTCTTGTGAACATATTCTTGGTAAACATTCTTGTGAACATACTCTGATCAGTAAATTCTTGTCAACATATTCTTGTCAACGTACCCTTATCAACATATTCATGTCAACGTACCCTTGTCAACATATTCTTGTCAACCAAGTTTTGTCAACACATTCTTGTCAACACATTCTTGTCAACACAGTCTTGTCAACATACTCTTGCAAATCTTGTTAGATTACGCTTGCCAACTCACTTCGCTTTATAGGACTTTTTCTCAGCTTTCATGGCCTACGAACGTCGGGACCGTTCTGGGTTCACCCCGTCAACTTTCTTGTTTAATAATTGCCAGAGTATTCAAGCGTTTTCCCAAGCAACCGTACCCTTGTCGACATATTCTTGTCAACACAGTTTTGTCAACATATTCTTGCTAATCTTGTTAGATTACGCTTGCTAACTAACTTCCCTTTATAGGACTGCAGTTATTAAACTTTGTCTCAGCTTTCATGGCTATACAAAAATCTGGACCGTTCTGGGTTAACCCCGTCAACTTCCAGTTAATAATTGCCAAACATGCTGCTACTCGCTGGAAAGCATTAGGATCGATTATACATTTCCGTACCACTTTCTGAATGGCTCAATCCGACTATAGAATTCGAACTAAAGGCCCGAAGGTTCTCGGTGGGGTCCTTGAGATTTATGCCGATGGCTCTAAGATAGTGACAGAGTAGGCTGTGATATATTCATAGAACTTTCTTATAAGTTGCCTAAGCACTTCAAATCTCTGGGACTTAAACGACTCTAAGCCCACAATGAAATAGCTCATGTGTAGAAATGGAGAAATATCGGTCATACTGTTAAAATAGAAAGTCCAATAGTGTCACAATTGTTGCTAGAAGAACTATATCTGGAAGCATATTTTACTCTGAGAACTAGACAGAAAACGTGGCGCAATTCTTGTTGGGTGACGAGATTTGCCATTACTACCTCTTGATTTACTCGGCCAGCCAGACTGCGATTAAGCCTCTAACGAACATAGTTTCAACGTCCATCATTTTCTATGAATGTCGAGAATTTCTGAGAAAATTTTGGATGATTCGAAAATTGCACTATTCAGCTGGCCAAAGCCGATACGGTTCTCACATGTTACTCTGACATATTACAGGGCATTGGTCCGCCGATTCACATAACATACATAATTTTTCATTACAACACTTTTATCAGAAATACGACCTAGGGCCTCCGATTGCCTCAATTAAATTAGAAATTATCAACTCATTTTACAGAGACGCTGAATACTGCTGGCAGCAAGAAGGTACGTGCAATATTGCTAGACTCTGAAGGACACCCCTATGGATAAGAAGCCACTGTTCGTTTGAAAGGCATGCGGAAAAACTTGGCATTCCGTTAAATGACTTTTGCAGGAGCTGTGGTTCTGCGGATGATAGGAAGATATTGTCTTTTACCTCATGTGTCAGTACCCTACCCTTGACCAAACCCTCCAATATAAAGATAGCGGCAATAGCAAGATTTATTATGGACTTGGCTTGGTTTATTCTTAGGAATGTTAGAATATTAATTACAACTAAACGTGTAAGTAAAACACTTTATCAAAATTTTGTTTTCTGTCAACATTTTAACATCGAATAACCTTGAACAATGATTTCAAAAAAGAATAAATCATTGGGAATTAGGCCACGACGTTAAAATATTTTTTTATTTTGCAATTTCGTCGTGCATTGTTCTCAAGAAACGTATTCAAATGTTTGATATTTAAATTTAATTAATCAAACGACGTATGCCGATATTGAAGTCTTTGAAGAATTTTTTAGAAGAGTACGTAGTATGTACGAGAAGTATTCATCATTTAAGTTTGGGCAGTATATTGTTGTATATAACAACCTACTAATTCTACACTTTTATATGGAGATTCTACTTCCTAAGCAGAGGCTATAGAGGATTACATTATCAATGAACATATCATACGGAGGTCAGGTAGTCTCAGCAATGAACAATGAGCCCCTATGTACCCACCCAATCCATCAAACCACTGCACTTGCCACACAAGTGAACATTTCCGTTTCTTGTGAAAACTTCTATCAAAAAAAAAAAAAGGAAACAAACTACCGCAATAATATCTAGGTTGCGTAAACTTCTCTCGCCTACTTCGTATCATGTTGTATGTTTTAAACAATAAAACATTTTGGGGACACTAAAATAAATCGAAAATAAAACAAATAAAAGCGTGATTAATGTGAATTTGAATAGAAAATCATTTGTTCAACAGTTCTCCCCACAAACAATATAATACATGAGGCAAGGCATATACACAATTGCTGATATTTCTTGAATTGATTTCCAAATTTATGTGTGGCGTCGTTGTCGTCCATTTGTACGATTTACAAAATTAAAGAAGAAGAAAAACCGTGGTTGTGTGACACATGTTTCTTTAATTTTTGTTTGTATGTCAACCAGCATGTTCTTTTAATTTCGATATTAAAACTTTACGCTACCGTAATTGGTGAGGGGTATAGAGTTTAGGCAGATGTTTGTGACACTCTCTAAGCTCTAAGCTCTCTCCATATATTTCTTTCAGAAGGTTCGGTTGCCAAAGAGACAGAACCACTCCTAGAATATCAGTTGATATCTTGAATAAGCAAGATTCCTCACCTCTATACCCAATACAACAACCCAACACATCATTTAAGGGCAGATGGCAATCCTAATATTCTAGAACTTGCCACACTGTGTCGATCACGGAAACAAGGCAACGAGAAAAACAAAACGTAGCGTAGAAAGAAAATTGAAAGGCTTTGTAGCAAACTTCTGTTTCTTAAAGAAACTGAAAATCCTATAAAACCTGCAGATATGATGACCGACTATAGTTTCCCTTTGTAGTTTTCAGTCTCGTAATTTATTTCCCACAATCGATTTTTGTCCGTCAATGTTAAAACCGACAATATTTAACAATTTCATAACAAATCAGAATCCAAATATAAAACAACAACAACAACAAATTCTATTGAATTTAAATGCGATTGAGAAACGTGATGATTTCGATTTTGATTTTTTGAATTTTATTACACGATATTAAAGAGAACAAGGATTACAAAATAAAATCATAAATTAAATGACATTTTAATGTGACATTCAAAAATAATCAGTTGTGGCCATAAATAAAGAACGAAACTCAATCATAAAAGAATAGAAAACTAAAACATTTTCAATTTAATTGCTCCATTTTCGTATTTCCACATACTTTTGTCCTTCAAAATTTCCATTTTTATAATTTCTGTTCTTATATGTTAATTAGCAAAGACAAAAACCAAAAATTTCAAGCACAAATGTTAAGTGTTTAACAGAAGAAGTAACACAAATACACGATATCGGAGAATGGAGTATCTAGACCAGTGATATAGGCGTCAAAATATACAGGCGACGGTGTTAATGTCTTTCTGATCAACAAAAATCAAAAATGCGAGCCATCGACAAAGAATACAATTTACAGTCCAAGAAAATGTAAGTCATCGACCAAAAAATGCAAAATTATCGGCCAAAAAAGTGCAAGTCATCGACCAAAAAAACTGCAAAATCATTGGCCAAAAAGTGCAATTAAAAGACCAAAAAACTGCAAAATCATCGGCCAAAAAAGTGCAAGTTATCGACCAAAAAAATGCAAAATCATCGGCCAAAAAAGTGCAAGTCATCCTCCAAAGAAATGCAACTCATAAACTAAAAGTATGCGAGTTATCGTCCAAAAAATTCAAGTTATCAACCAAAAAAATTTAAGTCATCGGAAAAAAAATGCAAGTCATGGACACATGAAATGAAAACGAATCACAAAAAAGCATGTTATCGACAAAAAAAAGGTGCAATAAGATAATTTTGCCCGATTTATATAGAAAACTCATTGTTGTTGTTTGATGAAAACAATTAGCTTTGTCGCCTATAGCTCTGGACCCAAGCAACGTCTGATCGTAAGAAAACCTGTTTTGTAATCCTTGATACCATGACTATTCAGCCCACTACGTCCATTTCCCATTTCCCCCACAGGTCCATTTTTTATCCAATTCTGCTCCAGACAAAACAGAACACTTTTTGATCACTAGAAGAAAACAATTGGCTTCGTTTCCTATATCTCTGATCCCAAGTAACGCCCGACCATAACAGGTTTCCTTATGGTCCTCATTGTCTTTGGTTAAGTTAAATTCGAATTTATCTTCTCACACACACATCATAATTACGCACTTATTCATACAATTCAATTCAAATCAACTCAATGCGATTAGTTGCGATTATCAAAACTTGACATTTAATTCAGGTCCACCATCGCTAACGAAACGTCGTTTGTCAAATGTCTTTGGGGCAATAATTAAAGTATGATTGCAGAAATCAAAACACTCGCTGCCTCTGAATGCAAGACTTTTATTTTGGTTAACTGAGTTGCGAATGCAACAGTGAAAGGATTTTTAATGCAACAATTGTTAACGCAAAGCACAAACATTAAATCAAATTGCAGAGATGGGAAATTGTAAGTGCTAGGTAAAGATATAGTTAAAGAACATAATTTGTCATTACAACCCTGTAGTCAGGATTTCAACCTAGCTTCTCACATCACTAAAGTTGAGAGTGTTAATTTCATATGTGAGTGGCGGCTGCTAAAAGTTTAAAGAAGACTTCGAAAAGGGCAGAAATCCGCTGAGAGGAAGTCGCCTAAGGAATATTTTTTCATTTTTTGTTTTGTTCGAGATGTCTGAGCTGTGGTTTGGACCACGACCTCATATCTAATAAGCCAACACACTACCTACTAGACTAAGGCGATTAGAACTATGTTATCGATAAATTCCTAAACGTTATGTCCAGCGAGAGGATTCAAAATGTAAGTATAACTCTGAGTAAGATAGGAGGACAAAAGGCATACTTGTTGGATGCAAGTTAGTGATGTGTAAGGGACGATAATAAAACTGACGATGAAAAATCGAAACCAGTAGATATCAATCTTTAGATCAACTTTAACTGGATTGTTCATCTCTGTCTGCTTAAGAAATGAAAGAAGAAAAACAACGAAATGAAAAATATTTTTCTTGAATATTTTCCTGATTTCAGAGACACACACACACAACCAAACATATTGAAATTTCCTGTCTTGTTTTCATTTCTTTTAGCGAAATTGCCAATAAACAAAACAAAACGATTTTTAATTGTCTGTCGACTTAATTTAACATAAACGATACGACGACGACAATACAAAACGATACATACGTTATCATACGATACGATATGATACGTATACGATACAATGCGATACGTTACGGTGGTAAATTAGCATATTTTTTTTTTTTTTTTGTGAAAATGTTTCCTCGTTTTCCCCAATCCGTTGCAAGACAGCAACAGATAGTCACAACTGGTGCCCGCAAAATTTCATGTGTCAGTCGAACACAGAAATGAAATCGAAATCGAAATCGAAAATGAAAACGAAAACTTAAAACGAAATAAATAGGACAACAACTTGAGAAATATACTCGCGTATTGCTTTTTTGAAAACTAGAAAAATTTCGCTTTTTTTCGTTAGAAAAAAAAAACATAAAAGCGACACTTAAAAGTGGGTGTGTTTATGCTGATTTGACATACTCGTATACACAGGCTTAAACAAAAAGGAAAATAAAGAGAAACAAAAACAAAACAAAACTGAAAAAACGAAAAAACGGCTACAGATGTTCAGTTTTTTTTTTTTTTTTTTTTTTTTTGGAAGTGATTTATGGGAATCAAATTAAACGAAAATTTTTCAAGGAATAAATTACGAGCACAAAAAATTACAAGAAAAATAGATTTCATCACACAAAACAACAAAAGAACAAAAAACACATGAAACTATAGAAACAATATTTATTTTGACTTTTTTAACATGCTTCCGTGAATAAATTTTCTTAAATCTTACAACCAAAACGACAAAAAAAAAAATTTTTTTTTAAATTCTAAAATTTTGACGATTTTTTTCTCCCTCATTGTTTTCCATTTGCTGTCGCACACTACGTAAGTAATTTTCCTTGTTTTCTGATGATTTTCGGCAGTAAATAATATTTTTATTTAATTGAGTGTCAAAAAAAATAAAATAAAACAAGAAAACTTAAAACTCCTCCTTAATTTTAAGTGTTTAGGGAACAGAGCCGTAAAGGTATGGTTTCATCGCATTGGAAAAAATATTTTAAATTAAACGTTCGATGATCCATTTCTTCTCTGAAATTATTTAAACGTACTGTTATGCTATAACACATTAGATGCAGCATTTGCCGAGCAGCAATCAAGGATGGGGTCTGAACCGCGGCCTTTCATCTAATAAGTGAAAACACTATGTGCTAGACTACGGCCGCTTCTTAACCATTTACCAGATAAAATTACTTTAACATACATAATTGGCCATTACAACCCTTCTTTCAGGATTACGGCCTAGCTTCACACACCACTTATGTTGGTGTGTTCATTTTCATACATGAGTGACGGGACCTACAGTTTAAAATCAACTCCGAACGACAGATTTTTTTGAGAAACTTTTCATGGCAATTTTATATTTATCTCAGAGTTTTTGCCAGAAATCTGCTGAGAGGAAGCCGCCGAAGAAATATCTTTTCATATTGTGTTTTTGACGTCTGACCGGGGATTCGAACCCTGGCCTTTCGTCTAATAAGCCAACACACTACTACTAGAGCACGGCGACTTCAAATTTAACAAGAGTGAAAAATTACAATCTCCAGGTTCAAAGTCAGTCTTCTCAATTTTATGAAACCATGAAATCAGAAAACACTTCGAGAGATCCATAAAAAGCACGAAATATGCAGGGGCGGTTGCCGAAACAAATAAAACCTAGTGGTACAAAGCATTGTAGAAGCTAGGACAGAACAACCTTACAAGAGAAGAAGCAGGTTCAACAACAGTATACCATGCTTTGTGGAATGCACGTATTCGTGAGAAGTAAGTCCGTAATCTAATAGGTAGTGTTTTGGCATTTTAGACAACAGGTCACGGTGAAAACTCCAGTATGAGAAAATATTTCTTCGGCGACTTGCTTTCAGCAGATTTCTGGCAAAAACTCAGTGAGTAAATAAAATTACCATGAAAATTTTCGCAAAAATCTAGCGTTCGGAGTCGACTTTAAACTGTAGGTCCTGTCACTCAGATATAAAATTAACAGACACAACATAAGTGATGTGAGAAGCTAGGTCGTAATCCTTGCTAAAAGTGCAATTTTTAAACGTACTGTTATGCTATAACCACATTAGATGCAGCATTTGCCGAGCAGCAATCAAGGATGGGGTCTGAACCGCGGCCTTTCATCTAATAAGTGAAAACACTATGTGCTAGACTACGGCCGCTTCTTAACCATTTACCAGATAAAATTACTTTAACATACATAATTGGCCATTACAACCCTTCTTTCAGGATTACGGCCTAGCTTCACACACCACTTATGTTGGTGTGTTCATTTTCATACATGAGTGACGGGACCTACAGTTTAAAATCAACTCCGAACGACAGATTTTTTGAGAAACTTTTCATGGCAATTTTATATTTATCCTCAGAGTTTTTGCCAGAAATCTGCTGAGAGGAAGCCGCCGAAGAAATATCTTTTCATATTGTGTTTTTGACGTCTGACCGGGGATTCGAACCCTGGCCTTTCGTCTAATAAGCCAACACACTACTACTAGAGCACGGCGACTTCAAATTTAACAAGAGTGAAAAATTACAATCTCCAGGTTCAAAGTCAGTCTTCTCAATTTTATGAAACCATGAAATCAGAAAACACTTCGAGAGATCCATAAAAAGCACGAAATATGCAGGGGCGGTTGCCGAAACAAATAAAACCTAGTGGTACAAAGCATTGTAGAAGCTAGGACAGAACAACCTTACAAGAGAAGAAGCAGGTTCAACAACAGTATACCATGCTTTGTGGAATGCACGTATTCGTGAGAAGTAAGTCCCGTAATCTAATAGGTAGTGTTTTGGCATTTTAGACAACAGGTCACGGTGAAAACTCCAGTATGAGAAAATATTTCTTCGGCGACTTGCTTTCAGCAGATTTCTGGCAAAAACTCAGTGAGTAAATAAAATTACCATGAAAAATTTTCGCAAAAATCTAGCGTTCGGAGTCGACTTTAAACTGTAGGTCCTGTCACTCAGATATAAAATTAACAGACACAACATAAGTGATGTGAGAAGCTAGGTCGTAATCCTTGCTAAAGTGAAGGGTTGTAATGCCCAATTGTGTATGTACGTTCGTAAGAGAAATCATTCCTTTACAACACTGAATGTTAAGAGAACATTTGTTTGAATTTTTTAAACAAATCCATTGACCCATACATACACATGGAACAGAGTGCTGGAAAAACACAAACCGAAACTATTGAATTTGTTTTTGTTTTTATCAAAACTTTATTATCTTCATGCGCCATATAATGAACACAAATAAATCCATGAATAAATGAAAACAAAAAGACTACGTACGTACGTAAACAAAATGAATGAACGAATGAATGAATAATTGTATGAATGAGTGAATGAATCAACCAGCGACTGAAAAAACAAAGAACACAGTCGAATTAACTCAGTGCTGTGTGCAGCCAGCCAGAGGGAATGAATTTTTTTTTATATGATCATGCCCGTTAATAATGCTAAGGGCAGTAGTGGTGGTTAATGTCTTGCTGTACAGCAAGGCAATAAAGAACAGCAGACAATATGCATGTGGTGGTCATAATTTGTTAATTTTCTTCCTTTCGTTGCTTTAAGTATCTTTAAGTACACAGAGTGTAGCCCTCATGTTATAGTTGCAGCAAACGTTTCAATTTAAAGAAGCCATGTGTTCGAGAGTCTGCTTCAAAATTGAACGAATTTTTCAGTGAAAGGAAATAAATAACAGCTGTTGACCTTTGACATTGATTGTGATAAGCATCTAGCAGACGTTATTTTATCAAAATTCGCCTGTGAGCTCTTACAGTAGCTTAAAAGGAATCGTATTGAAGATGGCATAAAGGAATTAGAAAAAATATACGAAACGAAGGCTGTTCCACCAACTGTCGATCAAAAAGTTAAAAAAAAAGTGTCATAAAAAATTTAAGACAAGAGGCTGCATCAATACCTCCGTACGTTTATGAATTTCTGACAGCATCTCTCAGTCTCTTCAAATTGAAGATTGTACCAGAGTAGCATACTAACGTTAAGACGCATCGTTCATGTCCTAGGAATTGTGTGTGACTGATGATCCATTGCTGTATGGACAGTTCGCCAAAGATCCGTCATAACTTACCTAATTGCTCATAACAACCTTTTAGTCAGGATTACAACCTAGCTTACCAAAGCATTCATGTCGTGCGTTTTAATTTTATTCACGAGTTACGGGACCTACAGATTTAAAGTCGACTGCGAACGATAGATTTCTGAGAAAAATTTCATCGAAATTTTATTTTATTCTCCGAGTTACCGGAAGACTGCAAAGAAACATTTTCCCATATTTCAAATGATTGTCACGCGTTAGCAACTCTCATCCTTCCACTATACAATACATATTGGTAGAGTCAGCGATTATGGCAACCCTATCATTTCAGAAGTTGCTACTGCAGACCAATCGTGTGCTAAACTGGCAAAAACTAGCAGTAAAGGAATTTAAGATACAAAAACGACACGAAGATGGATAAAGTGCGAATTGAAAAACAAATTTAAGCTATTAGCTTCGCCTATATGCCTGATCGACTAATTTCGTACCCTTCTCGCATAGACATCAATACCATCGTTAATTCGTCTCATAACAAGGACAAGTACTTCACAGTGTGTCTGGAATACTCCAATCAGATGTGTGGTAACCCAAAGAGGTCGATTTTTAAGTGACTACAAATACGGAAAGTTTGTTGGCTTATTACACGAAAGGCCAGGATTCGAATCCCCGGTCAGACATCAAAAACGAAATATGAAAAAATATTTCTTCGGCGGTTTCCGCTCAGCAGATTTCTGGCAAAAACCCTGAGAGTAAATAAAATTGCCATGAAAAGTTTTCTAAAAATCTGTCGTTCGGAGTCGACTTTCAACTGTAGGTCCCGCCACTCATGTATAAAATTAACACACACAACATAAGTGGTGTGAGAGGCTAAGCCGTAATCCTGACTGAAGGATTGTAATGGCAAATTATGTACGTATGAGAACCTTTTACTAAAATCTATTGCCCTGTCGTAAGCTGCCTGGAATTAAGCTGTTACGGACAGTAAAGTCCTGGTTATCCAAACGTCCTCGGAACGTATGTTCGTTTTTAGCATATGCAGAGTAATGTAAACGCTTACCGAAATTTCATTACGATTCCGTAATCGCTCTTATTGCTCTGCGTATTCTAAAAACGAACGTACGTTCCGTCGACGTTTGGCTAACCAGGGCTTTATACTCTCTATCTCTCTGTAGATTTTGTTATTCGCGCGTAGCAAAAACATCAAGGGGTTTTTCAATCGCAAATACAACACATTATTCGCTTGGTAAACATTTTTAGTGAAATGCCCCTTCAGTTAAGATGGCGAGCCCAATTGTAGTCCAATAGAAATTCATTAACTTTGTATATTGAACCAAATGCTTTTGCTATTTTTGCTACCTGCATATTCGGCTTCATTCAGCCATAACTACCAACTTTCAAATAAGAAAGAAAATAAAAAAAAAATTTTTTTTTTTTTGGGGCCAATCCCCCTAATATTATAACTTAATTAGTGTTACTTTACATCTTTTTTTTACAATTTTTTTTAACTTTTGTGCTAAAAAAATAGAATTTTCGCTACGAGTTTACAAACAATCCCTTTAACTACGAGGGCCGCTTAAAAAGTTATTTAAACTTTTATGCATTCTGCCTTCTGTTAAACACATAAGATTGCTCTGTTAACTTGAATATTGACTCTGTCAGAATTTGTGGTTTTTGTCTTTGCTAGCTAAGTTCGAATGTACACCTTAAGGGCGATGACAATGAAAAATTTAAAGTCTTCATAAATCAAAAAATTCCAAAAATTTCATCAAAGTCTCAATCAGATTTTTTTTGAAATTCCATCTCTTAGGGTAACGCCCTGTTCTAGACACAAATTATTCCACTTCTATTTGCTTTATTAATACAGAAAAATAATACAAAAGCACTGCAGGCATTTGCTATCAAATTTATTCCTTCCCCGTAGAAAAAAAAACCCAAAAATAGTGCGTAAATCTACTATATTTACGGCCACCTAATCTACATACAAACATACTTACATACATATGTAGATTTATAGTTGTTGTTGTTGTAATATCTCAATTTATTTATTTAACAACTCAACGCTGACAGTAGCAGCAGCCGTTGGCTAGAGGGTTGGGCTGACGGTTGGTGCTAGTGTTGGTTAGCGGATTGAAATTCAATTCATTAGTAACGTATACTCTCTACTAATTGTGACATTTTCAGGTATTTCAGTTTTATTTGTTGTTTGTTGTTGTTTTTAGATTATAAATCAAATTCCAAGTTTGCTTAAAATTTGTGCGTAAAATTATGTGTTGACTTACGAAATACGTATGTATGTACGTATGTCAACAACTGAGATAAGAAATTAACCACCTTGAGACGTTACTAAAATATTATTTTTTATTACGAAGTTATCGATCAAACTAATTAAGCCCATAGGCTTTGAAAAAAGAAGTTTGAATGAAGGCAATAATACAATACAAGCTTTTTAAACCCTTTGAAAAGTACTAAGGGTCGCTAAGTATGCCCATAATTATTTCATATTGATTTCAATGAAACTGCTCGTCCTTACTATCCTATAATATGCTAGCCTAGTTCCTATGATCGGCGTAGTACTGTTAGACATTGTTTTAAATTTATTTTCCTAACGAACGTAGTTTTAACTACCGTCCTCCTCTGCAGATCATTCAAAGCCAGCAGTTATATGAGTTCCGGGACGTAGGGATCTCGATTACATACATACATACATACATACATACGTACATACTTACACACACACACACATACATACATACATACATACATACATACATACATACATACATACATACATACTTACTTACATACATACATACATACATACATGCATGCATACATACATACATGCATGCATGCATACATACATACATACATACTGCCATACATACATACATACATATATACATACATGCATACATACATACATACATACATACATACATACATACATTACATACATACACGCATAATTGGTCATTCCGATACTTCAGCCTGGATTACGATCTAGCTTCTCCCACCACTTATGTTGTTGCGCGACCTGCACTTCTAAAGTAGACAACCGCATGACAGATTTTTTGAGAAACTTTTTCATGACAATTTTATTCACTCTCAGAGTTTTTCCCCCATTATCTGCTGAGGGGAAGTCGACAAAGAAATATTTTGTAGTATTTCGTTTTAATCGAAATGTCTGGCCTGGAAATTGAACCGTGGCCTCCTGTCGAATAAGTCAACACATAACCTACTTAGACTACAGCGACTTCATAGGTATTCTGATTGCCTCAGTTAAATAGGATATTTGGCCAATCGTTTTTCATTGAAAGTTCAATTTCGTTGGCGGCAGGAGGATAGGTGCAATATTTCTAAACTCTGTTGGACACATTGGGTTAAGAAGAGGACCGACTTACTTCTGTCCTTAAATCGGATCACAATATATCGCTCAATAGCGATATTATACGGTCACTGTTCATTATTGAAAGACATTTTCAAAGACTCATTATTCTGGCAAATGACTCCTGCAAAAGCTGATGTTTTGAGGAGAAGCATGAGACCGTGTCAGTGCCCTGCTGTGGGCATAAAGAATCGGAAGTTGTTGATCTTCCCATTTTCTGACAACTTCAACTTCGGCTCTCTAGTATAAGGATTGCTGCAATTGCATGATTTATGTTCGACTCGCGTCGTTAATTTCCTCTAGATAATGTTTGATCCCCGGCTATAATTGACTGTGCTGTAAGAATGGGAGTAAATGCTGGCCAGAGTAGAACCCATTTCCTTTATTTAGGATCCATCCCCTTGCCTAACTTACTATCCAGTTTCAGTTTATGTTTCCTATGCTTCTACGTTTCAATTTCTTTCTCTAATTAGGTTTCTAGGTATCTTTTTCCATTGTTTTCATAGACCCACTATTATTACGAATTATTGAAAGCCCTATTAACCCCAATTACAATTACGAAAACTGTTAACAACTATTTTCAAGTGTCCAATACAACTTTCAATCATTCTGTCAGATTATTTGGCTTTTAAATCCCCCCCCCCACTTGAATCAAACGATCGTTCATTAAAAACTACCGCTGCACCTGAAGTGGGTTAATACCGTCGTTATCTTTCCCTTCATTCATTGATAACAAATGAAAAAAAAAAAAACAGAAACAAAAAAAAATTAATAATTTGTGAACGTAAAAAACAAAATTTAAACAAATTCATGTTTAAACAAATTGCCCTGCGTGAGATATTATTATGAATTTAATTAAAAATTCTTATGACTGGCAAATTAATGGCAACTTTATTGGAGTTTTTTTTTTTAAATTTTTTTCTTCAACATTTTTTTTAATAATTTTTTTTTATGAATTTATGAATTTAAATACATTGAATGAATGTACACATTCATTAAAAACAAGTTTTTTTTTTTAAATTTAAAATTCGTATTTATTTTTAGATCACAAAAGAATTGACATTGAAACGCAACGCATTGTTTTGTTTTGTTTGTTGGAATTCAAATTTACTTCTTACACTGTGAAGAATAACTGCAACAATGTTTTAAAATTTAGACAACGTTGACATGTATGCGTACATAAATCTGTTGTTGTTGTTTTTTTTTTTTTATTTTATTTCGGAATTTTTTTTTTTTCGACCAAATACTGTAATTTTCCCCCCCAAGTAAATTCTTCTAGTTTTTGTCTAGGTTGTTTGCATGTTTGCTTGGCACACATGATTGACAGCCAACAGAGTCGTCTCGACTTGACTCGACGCGACTGTTGTCCAAATGTATTTATGAATTCCTGTCATGATAAATTTTGTAATATAATCTCCACACCTAAAATCATAAAAATAATGTTTGTTTTGCACAATTTATGTACATACTACATTCACAGAGTAACCGTTGATATATGAAACAAATTCGTTACAATGCCTTCAAGTTGAAATCGAGTTGGAAAAGGTATACAAACCATTCACTCTTTCACTTTTCAAATGTTCTGCCATTTTTGTTTCTCTTCTAGGCTCACCTAAAGCAGATTCTAAAATGTCAGGGTAACCAATTGTCTTTTCCCAGAAAGAATGCCGAACTAGCAAAGACAAAAACCAATAATGTTAACATATCCAACAGTTATGTTATTGCATAGCTAGTGACCTATCAAACATTACTCAACTAAGTGAAGAGCATTGGAAGAAATTGGGGAATATAGATTCCCTATAAATTTTAGCGGTAAGTTGTTGTGTGGAAATACTAGTTCAAACCAACCCAATGGTTCTGACGAATCTTTGAATACTCCCTCCCTTACAACATTAACGTCATGCAGGTTCAAGATTTGTTCTCTGAAGACTTTTTTCATTGGGATTAAAGCAATTCTATCTCTGAGCAAATGTTCCTTGGCTCAAAAGGCATTACTCTCACCTGGATAGAGCGAAACAAGGCTCACATCTGTTCCTATTATAATTACACAACAAAAGCTTGGATTGTCTCAAACGCCTCACAGCTTGAGAAAATCTTTTCCTCTCTCAATTCATGCCATTCGACGAGTATACCTTTCCAAACTGCTCCACATTTTTGGTTTTGAATCCCTTCAAGAATTGAAAATTCCTACTGAGTTCTAGAAAATGGTTACCCTTTGTCCACTTGCTGAATTATCTTGCCCATAATAACGTACTGACATACATGACATACCAACTCCGTGTCAATTCCATAAGACATTGCTGCGGGCAACACAGTTTGTTGCACAATTTGTTTGGACTCGATGCTGGCTGATAAATCTCGTGTCAGATCTGTATCTAATTATGCTTAACATAGTCCCCAAGGTGTTGATCTTCACTACCATATGGAATGGACACTGGACGGACTTCGCTTAAGTCAACGAATGACAGTCGCTGTGTTATACAGCGGTTTAAATAAAGGCATGACACACCTAATCCGTTTGAATAATGAAATTCACAACCCACTCTTTACCAGGAGTGGCCATGTGTGAAAACAAATTTGACTTTGAGTAGCAAAGACAAAAACCAAAATTGTTAACAGGCCCAACGTTGGAGGTAAGTGAGTAATGTTAGCCTTCATTTACATAAAGGTAACCATCCAAATATACGAAATTGAAGCATGGAATATATAGTTCACACCATAAAAATTATACCCCACACGTTCGTGAGTGAAGCAGTTCCACTGAAACTGCTCAAATGATTTTGGAAATTGAGAAACTTAGACAAAAAAAATTTACTTTTTTAACAATGTCTGAGGAAGATGCTTGATATGCTTGACTATTTACAAATTGTAGCCTAAAAAGGCCATAATAAAACCCAATTAGTAGTATATTCCAAATAATTTCGGAACTTGAGAAATTGCACTTGAAAAGTTGTCCATGTTAACAGTGAACTATGCTTGATGATGATTGACTATGATAATCTGATTATGATTGACAAGCGATGATCGCTAGAGATTGTCAACGTAGTGAGATTTCTCAAGTTCTAAAATTATTTAAAAGAGGCAAGCACTTTAGCGCTGAAAAGGGAAAATGATTCAAATTTTGCCACCCTTTTCGCATGTCCCACTGTATCCGTTTGAAAGTTTAAACCGTCTACCGTGTTAACTAAGCAAAAAAAAAGTATTTGAGCACAGACAAATATTTTTTCACTTGACGGAAAAACTGGCAAACATAAAATTTAATTAAATTTCAAACAGAGAGAGAGAGAGAGAGAGAGAGAGAGAGAGAGAGAGAGAGAGAGAAAA
>QOCX01000843.1:47081-64729 GCA_005959815.1 Sarcophaga bullata
AAAGAGAGAGAAAATACTATTGAACAGCAAAAGCAACAGTATCGCAATAACAATAATCACAATCAAGCAATACAATACTAAAAACATGCAATGGCGCTCTTTAACAGTTTTTCTGTTTTGTTGTTGGTGGTGTTGGTGTGGTAGTTTGTCTGCAGTATTATATGTTCTGGCAGTATGTTGCTGTTATTGTTGTTGGTGGTGGTGGGTTATGGGGTCATATTCATTTCATTTAATGTGTTTTTTTTGTCTCTTTCTCTCACTCTGTTTCACTCTCAGCGCCATTACTATCTCCATGCTGACACCACCATCATAAAAAATTACTCCCCACGGAGAAATTCCTCGTTTTCTTGAGTGTGTGAGTGTATGTGTGTGTTTGTTTTTTGCCCTCTTCCTGCACTATGAAAAAAAATTGAATACATTTCATGTATTGGTGCCCTGGTCTTTGCCTACCCAGGCGGTCGGCCTTATTGGCGCGCGTGTGTGTGCATGTGTGTGATTGTATTTATGTTTTCACTTGGAATTTCCGAAATTTTTAACTGAAATATACGGTGTCGCCAACTATAACATAAAAATCAAAAACCCACTTCTTTTTCTTTTTCTCTGTTGTTTTTTTTTTCTCTTTTTTTTTTGTTGGTTTTATTGGCATTCCCAATTCAATCAGTTTTAATAACAAATCAATATTTTTTGGAAAATTGTTGCATAAAATATGAATATTTTTTTGTGTTGTTGATATAAACTTACCATTTAATAATTGATTAACACTGTTCTGCGTTGAGGGACGTAAATGATAGTCAGATGGGGGGCATGGTTTGGGTCATGCGGTTTCATTCGGAGAATACTCTCTTCTTGTTGCCTGCATATCTTCCGCGGTAGTTTGACTCGGCTTTAGTAGCTCATAATGGATTATTCCTTTTTGATATCACCAAATACAGAGCATTACCTTGGCACAATGGATATTGTGCATGACCGTAGTTTTTGCCTGTGGTGCCTACGTTGCCTGCACTTCACATATGACATCCGTTTTTGGTTGCAACAGATAATACGATGTAAAAATGATGTTTTTTAGGCGATCAAACAGCATTTCAGACATGCAAAATTATCAAATTTCCTTGCTTTTTGAATGAATTCTGCAGCACATTGCAGTCCTACATGATAGTCAAGCCATCATCCTCACGATTAGCTGCTCTGAAGTATGGGTAGGGCTTCTGGATACATGAATCGTCATGTAAAAATTAGGAGAAAGAAACAGAGTGATAAATATGCCTAGGGGGAACCAGTTTTTTTTTTTCGGAGGAATGGAAGAAGTTTGACAGAGCAGCTTAGCGCAGGAGAAGATATAGAAAGTCGTGTACTTTTCTCAAACAAAGTCAATTTGAGATAGACTAACGAAGAGATCTAAGGCAGACTGTTTGGGAATAGAACAAACAGAACAAACAAACAAATGCATTCCAGAAGAAGGCACGTGAGCGTTAATTTAGTATTAGGAATCGTCAGGGCAACGTTGGAAACCCACTTCTAGGCAAGGGCAGCATAATCACAAATTAACGCTCACGTGCCTTCTTCTGGAATGCATTTGTTTGTTTGTTCTGTTTGTTCTATTCCCAAACAGTCTGCCTTAGATCTCTTCGTTAGTCTATCTCAAATTGACTTTGTTTGAGAAAAGTACACGACTTTCTATATCTTCTCCTGCGCTAAGCTGCTCTGTCAAACTTCTTCCATTCCTCCGAAAAAAAAAAACTGGTTCCCCCTAGGCATATTTATCACTCTGTTTCTTTCTCCTAATTTTTACATGACGATTCATGTATTCCAGAAGCCCTACCCATACTTCAGAGCAGCTAATCGTGAGGATGATGGCTTGACTATCATGTAGGACTGCAATGTGCTGCAGAATTCATTCAAAAAGCAAGGAAATTTGATAATTTTGCATGTCTGAAATGCTGTTTGATCGCCTAAAAAACATCATTTTTACATCGTATTATCTGTTGCAACCAAAAACGGATGTCATATGTGAAGTGCAGGCAACGTAGGCACCACAGGCAAAAACTACGGTCATGCACAATATCCATTGTGCCAAGGTAATGCTCTGTATTTGGTGATATCAAAAAGGAATAATCCATTATGAGCTACTAAAGCCGAGTCAAACTACCGCGGAAGATATGCAGGCAACAAGAAGAGAGTATTCTCCGAATGAAACCGCATGACCCAAACCATGGCCCCCCATCTGACTATCATTTACGCCCTCAACGCAGAACAGTGTTAATCACATTATTAAATGGTAAGTTTATATCAACAACACAAAAAAATATTCATATTTTATGCAACAATTTTCCAAAAAATATTGATTTGTTATTAAAACTGATTGAATTGGGAATGCCAATAAAACCAACAAAAAAAAAAGAGAAAAAAAAAACAACAGAGAAAAAGAAAAAGAAGTGGGTTTTTGATTTTTATGTTATAGTTGGCGACACCGTATATTTCAGTTAAAAAATTTCGGAAATTCCAAGTGAAAACATAAATACAATCACACACATGCACACACACGCGCGCCAATAAGGCCGACCGCCTGGGTAGGCAAAGACCAGGGCACCAATACATGAAATGTATTCAATTTTTATTCATAGTGCAGGAAGAGGGCAAAAAACAAACACACACATACACTCACACACTCAAGAAAACGAGGAATTTCTCGTGGGGAGTAATTTTTTTATGATGGTGGTGTCAGCATGGAGATAGTAATGGCGCTGAGAGTGAAACAGAGTGAGAGAAAGAGACAAAAAAAACACATTAAATGAAATGAATATGACCCCATAACCCACCACCACCAACAACAATAACAGCAACATACTGCCAGACATATAATACTGCAGACAAACTACCAACACCAACACCACCAACAACAAAACAGAAAAACTGTTAAAGAGCGCCATTGCATGTTTTTAGTATTGTATTGCTTGTATTGTGATTATTGTTATTGCGATTACTGTTGCTTTTGCTGTTCAATAGTATTTGTAAAACATGCTGTTGTTTTTTTTGTTGTTGTTATTATTTTTATTATTGTTATTGCTGGTGTATACATGTAGGTATACACGTAAAATATTGTTAAACTAAATGGTCATATTAAATTTGTAAACATTTTATCATATTTTCTCACAATGCATTTTCCTCCTTCCTTTTTTAATGCTATATTCGCAGTTTTTTTCATATTTTGAGAGAGAAAATCAACACGTTTTATTTCTTAGAAGATTTTAATGAAAGAAATCCTGACAGAATTTTTTTTTTGTTTTTTTTTTTTGCTAAATTTACGGAAGTTTACGTACTTGCTGAGAGAATAGTTTTCTCTCAACAAAAGGACTTTCTCCCTTTTTTGCTCTGTCTTTCTCTTTCTGTACTAAATAACCTTCATAAGCCTCCTCTACCAGTGGATTGCCCTTGATATGACACATGCTGTTTCTCCTTTATCGGAAGATGTTATAATAATTTTATACATAGGAGGCACCAAATTGGTCCGCCAGAATTTTCCCAAGCAGCCGCAACAAAGCAACAAAGTATTGTAAAACAAAAATAAATCGTTGATTAACCTTTATGAATGGTGCCCCTAAATTATCATTATTTTCTAGCGTGGGTACCGTACAGTGCATGAAACAGCTGAAATACAATTATTTTTAATCAATAAAACGTTTGCCCGTCATTTGTACGCTATAACGAGCTTTAAAAATCGTATTTTTAAATTATAAAGTATTGACGGTGCGGTTTGTTTCAAACAGTTTGTACGGGATGGGGATATTTTTTTTTGAGAAAAACAACGCTTAGCGCTCTGTTCTAGGTTTGACTGTAAGTACGCATCAGCATCGTGGCCTGTTTTTGTGCTGCTTTTAAATAACTTCTAAGTGCATATATGTACACGCACGTATTCTACTTTTAATAGATTGCCGCGCAGCACTATCTGTGTTGAATGTGTTATATACATAGCTTAACGCTCAAATAGATTTAATTTGGAACAAGTCTCGCCCGTAAAGTACATTAAAATGCATCGAAAGCCTGTTTTTGCCGCTATTTTTAATGCTTATTCTACACCAACTTCAATAAAAATAAAAATCAGCTGGTGTAATGAAATACTACCACGACCTCCTTAACCTTTTTGCGACGGCGCAGGGTTACCGCTCTTAGTGACTTTACACGACAGTGCGAGTGATCAAACATCTCCGTCACCGTTCGCAATAACGCAAGTGAAAAAATAAATAAGTGATTGCCGTATATAAGAGGCAGCCGTCGCGAACGGTTTAAATTCGCCTTGATTGCTTGTAATCAAGTGCAGTTGTATTGAGCAAATGAACCGCCATATTTTAACAAACATATGTATGTACATGTATTAAAACAGAACGTACGTATGTATGTAAAACAAAATTTTTCCCTGACAGATGTTTATTAGGACAATTTGTCCTAGGATAACTAATAATTCATAATAAATTTACTTAAATTATTGGTAAAGAAAAAACAAAAACAACTCACCTGTTTTTATTAACTGTTTTGTTATCCACAGAAAAAAAACCAACGGGATCACGTGACAAATAGATAAACGCGCGCCACATACAAATAAACGTTGATTGTAATCCACGAAGTAACAAGAAATCACATAAATATTCCAAAAAGAAAATTTCCTTTTTGAAATTTCAATTTATTTTCCTTTTAATTTACCGGAGGGTTTCTTAATTTATTTGCCCTTAAAATAAATAAAAAAAAAATACAAGAGACGACATTATTATCACACACAACAATTAAAGCAACAGCTAAAAAGAAAAATTTTTTTTATGAAACTGATGAAAAATATTACAAAACAACAAGAACAAAAATTTCTCATGCTCTGCTCACATACAACTACACACATGCACACAAACAAAAAAGAAACAAAATCAAATGGGTAAACAAACCTAAGGAACAAAAACAAAAAAGAAATGAAACATTCGGGAATATTATACTCTCATGCACGAATCTGTATTGTAATAAACGAAATAAGTTTTTGTTTGTAACAATAACAACAACAGCAACTTTAACGACCAATAGCATATACAACAATAACAACACTCGAGTTGGTAAAGTGTTAATGGCAGTTCCTTGTGGTTGTTGTTATTGTTTTTGTTGCCGTTTTGTTTGAAAACAGTAAAAGAAAGAAGTGGTTAAAAGCAAAAGATAAGAGAGAAGAGAGCCTACTAAGTACAACTTAAAGAGACAAGTGCAATTAATTGGAAGAAGAAGAAGAAAAATAAATAAATTTTCGTTTTATCTGACCAAAAGAGAAACGTGTTGAAAAAGAAGTATAACAACATAAATGTGCAACAACAAACAAATGAAAAGAACTTGAAAAATTAAACATTTGTTTAGAAGTTAACGTATATATGTATTTATAGGGTTGCCATAGGTGCTGGTAAAGAGGGATAAAACTGATTTCGTGGTTTATTAAATTAATTGCATTTTAAATATTTCAGATATTATAAATGTTTTGTATTTCATTTATACATTCATTAAGATGTATTGAGTAGAAGTTACATACCATCTTAATTGATTGCCTTAATAATAACAATTATTTAAAATTACGGGCAATAATAATCGGCATTTTTAATTACTAATCAAGCAAATTAGTTTCAATAATTTGTAACATTAACAGTTTGAGCGCCAAGAATTTGAACTATATTTAATTAAATTTGCTGTAAATTTGTAAAATTGAATTAAATTCAAGCTTTCGTCGAAAACATCGCAATTACACAATTACGACAACTATTATATTTCATAATTAAAGTCCGCAGTTATATCTACCAAATTTGGATATTCAGAAGATATTCACAGGGTTGTAACTATTTTATACTTTTATATGATGGAAATTTTTATAAAAATGTTGCAAAACCACAAAGATTTTAGCCAACGTGTGCTCCTTATTAGGCCGTAAATACATCGGATCGTTCTAAAATGTACTTATTTTTCATCTTTGCCATAGAAACTTTGTATCATATTGCCCATAAAAAGAAATTATTCTTTGTGGATAGACAAAGGTTAATAATCACTTCAGGTCGGGGTCAAATCATATGGTTGATGCATTAGAACCTTTCGGAATATCAGTTGACTATCGATATCTACCATATGTTCTGGCGCTACTCTAAAAGAATAGAATTTCGATTGTAGAACAGTAGGCGAATGGAGAGTCTGTGGACAATATAAGTTCTAATTAAGATTTCTGTAGTGATTGGTTAATAGTAAATGCTACCCTGCCAATACCACAAAGAAACATACATAATAAAAGCCAATTCCTCATTAGACTACTCTGGAACATCATGTTAAAAGTTCTGTAAGCAGCGTACTTCTGTGTCTCAATCACAATTCGCTGCATATGTTAATTATCAGGGACTAGGAGATGGTAATTCGGAACTTTGTGATATATTTAGTCTTATTTCTATGATTTCAAATAATTATAATAGATAAGGTCGTTACAATATCATGCACATGAACATATCCAATGTTTAGAAAAAAAAACATACATACGTCATATGATTAACTACCTGCTAAAAGTTTTTAATTCAAGCAGAGAATATTTACACGAAGTGAGCGTAATAGCATAACTATTAGTTGAGCGAGTTTTATTTCTTTTTCTCCTCATAAACAACTTCGTATTAAATCAGCATTGTTGGTAGGCATATGATCTCGCTATATCCAAACATGAAAATTCCTTCCACAATTACATTTGAAGCCCAAATACATAATAATCTTATCAATATCATTCTTAACTAATTCGTGACTGGTGCCGTTTATATTCAGCAGTCACTAGGTGCATTACAGAAGCTAGCGTTACGTAAATACGGCAGTTACTTATTGATATTGTTTTTCTAGTTTGTTGGTATAAAAATGGAAAAACAAATCTATGCTAAAATGTATTCACAACAAAAGCCCGCTTAAATTTTTGTATCGATAACCTCATATTTATCAAACTAAAGTGAACAACAAATGTCTTATCGTTTATAGGAATTGTTTTTCAGCATATTTGATTATTAATATCTAAGTATCCCTTTGTTTTAAAGATAGAGTTGCTCTTTAACTAAAACAAAATGCTTGTTTTTGTAAATATAATGCCATCTGGTATAAATATATCGTAGAGAGAAGATCCATTACATATTAGAAGCAATACTTTATTAATTCAAACATATTTTGCAAAAAATACAACATTTTCTTCTTTGCAAAACCTTTTTTTAAACTTCAGTTGTTCCTTTTATTAATATCCTAGCTTTAAGCTTTGAATTATAATTTGGCAACCCTATGAAAAGAACTTTGATATTAAGGAAGGAGCAAACAATGGTGGAAAAGGTGGATAATAAAAAGGAAACATTTTTGACAACAACAGCAATTTCAACACTTTTACGGTGGTTTATTATTCTTATAATATTTTTTTTTATTTAATCCTTAACAACAATAAAAATGTTATAAACAAAGTCCGTTATATTGTTCAAGTTGATCATTTAGTGTTGTTGCTGTCAATGTTTCTTATTTATAAACGTTACACAAGGTTGCATTTGCTGATTAAGTGCGATTCTCTAATTTTAACTCACTTTTTACGCTCTCACACACATACTCAATTATAAAACTAAATTTGTTTCTTTGATTTTATTTGTGCAAAATTTATTACCTTTTGAATTTGAAGCACTTGAATTGAAGATAATATTTATTTATTTTTTTTTATTATTATTGTTGTTATTATTTTAACACAAACTCACACTTTTATGATGATGTTATAAAACAAAAACACTTAAAAAAAAAAACAACATAAAAAACGCTTTGATAAACACTTTGTTAAATAACTCGATTATTGAATTTTATTTTCTTTCCCATAAGGTTTTCAATGCCTTGCTGATTGTAGTAAGTAAGGTGGTGGGTTTTCCAATGGTTTCTACGAATGACTTTTTTTTTTTGCGATTTTTCTTTCGTAAAACTCTTGGCACAAAATGCGCAAGTGTAACTGAGTAGGCTTTGCGTTTAAATTAATAAAAATTAAATACAATATTTTATTTAATATTATTTGCCTCTTTAATCAAATTTATTTCAATATTTCTTTGATTTTTCTTTTCAATTTTAATTTTCACTTCCAAGATACACAACAAAATTGAATTTGTTTGATTTTAATTTTTTTTTTATCTCTTTTACTTCATTTACTTTATTTTTTCATATATTCTCTTGTATGCTTCTCTTCTTCTATGGTAAACACAGTCAGAGAGCTACAAACACACACTTGTACACCTTTAGAAACACAACGAAAAAAAAAATAATCAGAAAAACTTCACAAGAAGTTGGCAAAAATTTAATGATTTTTTCTTTATGAATTCAAGACCAATTTTTTTGGTTAAAAGTATTATGAAAACATTGTAAGATTCTTGTACTGATTCCTTGCCATTTAATTTATGGAAGTTTTGTTAATCCAACTTCCTGCTTTGCAATTAATTCTGCTTTAAAAAACACTTCTCTACTTCTACATCTTCTTCTTTAATGCACTTTTTTTATTTGGTGTTTTTCTTATTATATTTTGTTATTGTTGTAATTGGATTTGTTAAAGAGGGAACACTATAAAACTCCGCACATTAAACAAAAACAATAAATAAAACATAACGAGAAGATAAATTTCAAACACACACACGCCGTCTCTTTGCGCAATTATGGACTTTCGTGGAAACGGGCAAAACAACAACTGACTAATTTCTGTTGACGAACGATTCGAAAACGAAACGAGTCTTTTTTTGTTTTGTGGAATAGAAGAAATTAAAACATTCTGTTTCACATAACCGGCAATAATGTCAGTTGTTGTGTGTTTCGTTTGTCAAACATTTTCATACCGGCAGTGTTGTATTCAAGGATGATAAGAGTGTTAATTAAACAGTGTTGTTAATATTTATTTTAAATATGATAGTTTTTTAATAACTTAATAAATAACATAAGAATAAATAAATAAAATTTAAAATGTTTATGTTTCATTATTTTAACAATAATTATTTATTTTTATTGAGTCATTACCGTTTTATATAATTATTACAAGAGGACAGTAGGGGCAAATGTTGCCTTTAGTGATTAATAATTTGTATAGACTGTGGAGTTGTTTAAAATTGATAGATATCGTGTAAGCATGTGGTCAACAAGATTTTGGCTTATCGAATATAGTACAGCTTTCTCTAATTGCTAATTATTGCAAAATTTACGGATTCAGATCTGAAGATGGCACAGCCAGTGTATTATACTGATATTGCTATCCTTTAAAAATTTCTTAGGGCACTTGCAGTGCACCCATTGAAGTATTATATTTGCTTCGATATAAAGAAGCATAAAATTTAGAAGGAGTAATGAAATGGTTTCGCCGTAGTGGTTAGAGTCTCCGTAGTCTAGTAGGTAGTGTGTTGGCTTATTAGACGAAAGGTCAAGGTTCGAATCCCCGGTCAGACATCAAAAACGAAAAATATGAAAAAATATTTCTTTGGCGACTTCCTCTCAGCAGATTTCTGGCAAAACCTCTGTGAGCAAATAAAATTGCCATGTAAAGTTTCTCAAAAAATCTATCGTTCGGAGTCGACTTTAAACTGTAGGTCCCGCCACTCATGTAAAAAATTAACACATGCAACATAAGTGGTGTGAGAATCTAGGCCGTAATCCTGACTGAAGGGTTGTAATGGCCAATTATGTATGTATGTATGTAATTAAACGGTTTCATAGTGCCCTGAAAATTGACACACAAATCACAAACCATTGGCACCTTCGGGCTTTACTGCCTTTAGAATGGACGGCAAAAAAAATTTATTAAAATTAGATTGAGGTTTTCATACTTTATTCGGAGTCACCCAGTCCATAGGGCTGTCGGACCATTGTAACGTCTTCCAGGCGAATGTGTTGGCAATACAGCCTGCGGCGAGCATTATTGGAGACGTAGACATCTCCAAATAGAATACTTCTTAATAGCCAATATATCAGAACGATATAATGTCCACATTATATGGGTACCTGAGCACAGTGATATTGCAGGTAACTGTAGAGCGGATGAACTGACTAGGCGGGCATAACCATCAGACTCTCAACTTTAAAAATTCCTATGAGAAACTGCGAAACTTATAATTGACAATGCAATCGTCAACTTCGTCAACGGTAGATGGGCGGTCTCGGACTAGGCTAAAAAAGCGCAAAAAATCTGACCAAAACTGGATGAAAACTGGGCGCATGGTAAGTCTACTTAAACTCCAGAGAGGCACGTGCGCATGCGCGGCGCATTGGCCTTGGACGCCTAACTTGAGATTTCTGTTGAAGCTGTAGAGATACTGAGTACAAGTCTTCACTTACTGGATACATGTCAGGTAATTTGTCAGAGGAGGAAAATGCTCTTTGGTGCTTACTATATGGATGATCTGGAGAAACTGTGACATATTGACTTTAGCAGCCATAAGTCGCTTTATTAGGAGCTTCGAGTAATTCCGTGGCTTGTTGATAGCAGAAAACAGTAGTAATACAATGGGCTCTATGTGGAATAAGTGTGTCCATACAACTCTATTAGATGGGCAGTTAACTCAACCTGCCTCCATATTTATATATGATTCTAGTAGTATATATAAAATTTTGTTTATATTCTAAATCTCAGCCCAGCTCTTTCAATTTCTGCTGGGTCATCAAAGGTGTTCGTGGTCTGATAGTTTTTTTTTCAGACCTTCAGTCTTAGAAAAATTTGAATTTTTATTACTTCGAAATGTTATATACCACGAAATATGTCTTCCACCGCTGGTCATTTTACAATGGCGAAGCATTATTAAATTATTTTATATGCTAGGTCGTTCCGATCTTGCGATAACAATTATCTTGCCTACCTTAACCACAATAAAAACCACAAGCAAGCGAATACTTCATGTTTCTATATTCCCAAGAAATCGTTGATCATTTTTTGAAACGATAAGCAAATATATTGATGATATGCTTTATCTTTTTAAATATTTTATAAACATATTCATTCGTTATATTGCATATACAAACATACAATGCACACACATATGCTCAAACCTGTTACTCATATGATCACCATAAAAGCCTACCGTTTGTCTGCTAGTATGGTATGCTCATGCGTACCGCCCATTTGCAGTAACTGATAATCGCGATAATATTGTAATTACACTGTGCGCACTAAATTGAAAATCGTCATTACGTTGTGGAAGAAAACAAAAACATTAAAAGGGGATACAGGTTCATAAGCACTATATACATACATAAGTATGTACATAGGCACATTTAAACATTTTATTTATTAATTTATTTTATTTTATTAATTGTTTTCTAACGGTTGGCAATTAAATTGCATCTGCGGAAGTAAAAGATAACATTTTAACACATTTTTTTTAGAAGAAAACTTAAAAAAAGTGGCAATAATTGCAAGCATTTAGAATCATCTATTGAAACTGGCTTAGTTTACTAGAAAAACGAAAGCGTGATGGTGTCACTAATGACCAAAATTTGAATTCCTTTATTAACTGTTCATAAGTGACAGTGACAAGTTCAGAGTGTGCCGTCGAGACTGAAACAATTGATTTCCTCAGGTTGTTATTAAAGTATATTGTTGATCTACAGTAGTCGCCGTGGTCTAGTAGGTAGTGTGTTGGCTTATTAGACGAAAGGCCTCGGTTCAAATCCCCGGTCAGACATTAAAAACGAAAAATATGAGAAAATATTTCTTTGGCGACTTCCTCTCAGCAGATTTCTAGCAAAAATTCTGAGAGTAAATTAAATTGCCATGAAAAGTTTCTCAAAAATCTGTCTTTAAACTGTAGGTCCCGCCACTCATGTATAAAATTAACACACACAACATAAGTGGTGTGAGAAGCTAGGCCGTAATCCTGATTGAAGTGTTGTAATGGGCAATTATGTATGTATGTTGATCTACAGACAGGCATAAGTGATAACTACTATATTTTTTTTTAAGGACATCCAAACCCATACTCTCAAGACACTGTCAATCAACTTGTATGGCCAGATGTTATTCGTTAGCACACAATTCCTCTTCTATTTCTAAGGCTAGTCCATTATGGGCTAAGATTTCCTGAAAGTAATCCAATTGTTACCATTGCATACATACATAATTGGTCATTACTATTGGGTTAGGTCTAGACCTAGGCCTCACCTCTAAAAACCAACACACTACCTACTAGACTATGGCGATTTCAATTGTTGCCATTATATGTCCCAATTCGTGCAACAGTAACTCATATGTGAGATGAAGTCATCTAGTTATTATATGCTATCCCGAGATTCAAACCACAGCTCAGACATCTTGATCAGCAGTTTTAGGCAAAAACTCTAAGAACAAATAAAATTGGCATGAAAAGCTTGTCAAAAATCTGTCATCTAGGGTCGGCTTTAAATTCTTTTCGTACAAAAACTTAGCACACAAAGCATGGGTGCTGTGAGAAGCTAGATTGTAATCCCAACTAAATTAATCCTAAATAAGTGCTCAAGTTATTTTGTCGTTCAAACATTGTGTTCCGAATTACTGTTGAAGTTTGAAGGACGTACGGAAACAATAATAAACTTTGACATTTTGATTTGGAAAACTTTACCTTACGAAATTAAAACAAAAAATTATATTAATTAAGCTTAATTATATTAATTAACTAGACAAATATTAACATGAGACACTTATGTAGGTGGCAGTAGAGAGCTAAAAATTAGTTGAAGATTTGGAAACTTTTTTTTCTTAATAAAGGCTTAATTGGCTAATTGGGTTAGATTTACATTCTTTATTTCCCTGTTCAAGATTTTATAAAAAGATTCGTAAATAATTTATTTATGAAGGTCAACAATAATTTTGTTTAAAAACAAAAAATTCTTTAAAACAAAAAGACAAAAAATACAACGTGAATCCAAATCATTTTAATCCACCTGCTGACACTGGCATTTTCTTTTCATTTAAGGCTTACCAAACTCATTCAGCATGTTGATGAGAATCTCAGCAATGAATATAAGAACTAAAGGGCGAGTAAGAGAGAGGAACACGCACGTTTTATTTAAATTCTACGAAAACATTTCAAGATGACAACTTTAATATTGGGCTGTTGTTGAATATTCCAACAAAAAAATAGAATTTTTCTTTGGTTTTCCTTTCAACTTGAATGTAAGAAATAAATCAAAAAAAAAGGGATTTCATTATGCAAGTTCACTGAAGCCTATAACGTTATTTGTAGCAGATTTATCTGCTTATAATATAATTAATTTTATTGTGATTTGTTATTAACAATGCTGGAATTTATTTATCTTGGTTTGGCTTTCTTTTTTGGAAAAACTCAATCAATTTCTCTTGTAAGTATTTCTAGTAGGTTCTCAAGGTGATGCTAACAAAAAAAAACTTCTCAAACCATTGTCTTAAAGACTTAAGGCCTCCTTATTACTAAGCTCCAGCCAAAATCTAACCAATGAAGTATTCTTCAATTTCTAATTTTCTTCCAGCTATGGGTTCTTTCTGAGAGGTGCATTTGCCACTTCCATCTCCAAGCCGCAGTTATTGAATTTTTATGCTTTGGTACATAAAACTAGCACAGTTTAGTGACCATAGTTTTTTTTTTAATTTTCAAGTGCATAGTGAGCTAACAACGGAATGTCAAAATATTGGGAATCTCTGGAAAGTTCTGGGCCAAAGTATAGGCTTACTATATGGTGTCAAAGCCATACAGATATGATTAGAAGTCATATTGCTGATGAATTGAACAGGGCTGGTACAGATCTCACAATCATCGACCTGCCTCAATTGCCTAAGTTATACTGGAATTCTCTGGTCGTTTTACACAATGCTTAACTTCGTTCGCAGCATGACTAGGCGTCTAACGCACTGGTATGTATAATGAGAGCAGTCTTGGAGAAAATATGTTGACTTGTTAAAGGAAAGCTCGTGGTTCAAATTCTAGCTCAGATATCTTGTAAGAAAAAAAAAAGAATCATGAAAGAAAAAATTTCTCTCGGCATTACTTTACCTTCCTCTACAGCCTACTTTCCGCAAAGTAAAGTTACTCAACGCGATCATAGTTACAGTCCTTTCCGGCTTTCCCATCGGTAGGCTTGGGAGCAATTATATTAAAAAAGTTAAGCTTAAAGCGCAGTACCCCCGTATATCTGCAGGTCTGCAAGACAGAAGAAGAATTCCTAGTCGTTCGTTGGAAACAAAACCGTGTGCTTTTCTTAATTGGCCATTACAACCCTAGCTTCCCACACCACCGCCAGTGGCGGGACATACAGTTTAAAGTCGACTCCGAACGACAGATTTTTAAGAAACTTTTCATTGCATTTACTCTCAGAGTTTTTTGCCGGAAATCTGCTAAAAGGCATTCGCCCAAGAAATATTTTTCAAATTTCGTTTTGTTGGAGATGTCTGACACGGGGTTTAGCCCGTAGCCTTAGGTCTAATAAGCTAACGCACTACCTACCAGACTACGCTGCAGTTGTAGTAAATATCTCTGGATACAATTCTATGGTATCCTAGCTCTTTTTACCATATTCTCTGTTTTACAATTTTTTGCCTCCAATTAATTTTCATTCCTTAAAGCAACTTGAAGCTGTAACAGAGCATCAGTCGCAACTTCGCACTATTTTTTTTTCTTTTTTTTGCTTTGTCTCACTGTCTCACGTAGTCAAGTTTATCTAACTGAGAGGATGGTTGATCAGTATACTAATAACGGGTACTAGAACAGCAGTGAGGGTTGCCATCATTCGTTGACTAGTGATGACCGTCTTCTGACGTCCCTTGTTACCGTTATTTTCGTTGTGGTGGCTTAGGATTCTTCGTTGATAAATTTTTTGGCGGGGAATTATTTTTAAAAACCGTATGCATTAATGAACCTGGATTTCTTAAGTTAAAATTCAGGCAGTCTTACAACCACACTACGTCATCTGTCCTGCCTGATCGCAGTAATGTCAACTTTATATTTTTCGTAAAAATTTTTTATTCTCGATGTGTATGCTTAAACCATGATCATTTATTCATTTTGTGAGGATGCTTATCTAAAGGGGGGTCATTATAAAACCTTTAGACAGGATTATAGCCTAGCTTCTCACACCAACCATATTTACACACAATTTTCTTTTACTGTGACATTTTAAATTCAAAAAATCTTTAAAGATAAAATCCTCAATGCTTGTATTTTAGTAAGTTATGTCAACTGTTTGTTAACTTTTCAGCATTTAGTTGATGTACCAAGATGTATTGTAAGTTGTAAGACCTTCTAAAGTTTAAGACAAACAGTAAAACAGAAAGAAAAAACATCATAACAACCATAATTTACCGCATTTACAACATGTTGTCCTTGTTGAACATTAGAAAGAAAAATTATCTACGAAAACATGAACATCTAATTGGCGGTAATCGTGAATTTCTAAAATTTTATTTTCTATACAAAATTAAAAAAAAAACACAACACAACAATGTTGTTGTTTATACAACAACAACAACAAAAAAAAAACATGAAAAACTTTTTAGACTACCAGCACACAGGACTCTGCCTGTGGTTTCTTACACAATGTTTCAGAATTTTGTTGTCTGGTGTTTTATTACAATTTTCTTTTCCAAAGGACACTAATTGCCTGAAAATATGTCTGCCTTTAAATTCATGCATGTGTGTTTGTATATATGTATGTGTATGTATGCAGATAACCGTTAATATTTTCTTTTTTTTCAAATTAAAACAACATGGCTGCATGAAACGTTTGCGTTTATTGATGCCAAAAGGTATCCAATGCAGGCAGGAATTTTTTTTTAATGAAAATTTTACAAATTGTTGCATGAATTTTATTTATTAATTTATAAGCCAGATTATATATCCTTATTACCGTTTATATTTCATGGCACTCTATAGTTAATTAGAATTTTTTATGGCAGGAGTATGAGGTCATATGATAAGTTGCGATAGTTTTTTTGCCACTAGAAGGCATTAGTGCGTCTATACCGTTATGATTTCATGTTAACATATTTCATTAATTTTTTCGTCCGTGTTTCCCATGGATGTTTCCTTTCTAAATGAAAATAAGTACTCTGATGATTTGTCCCCGTCATCACAAAATCTGTGTATATATTGGGCTTGAAGAGATTCCTTCAAATATTCCTTGGTATCTACACCTCTCATTCAGAAGTGCCGTTACTCTCTCTATGCTATTTCTAATTAGTCGGATAAAAATCTCTTCCTTCTATATTTACCTAACAAAAGTTAGGATTTTCCCAATTTCATCTCAATTGAGACGTTTTTCCGCCTTTCCCTATTATTCCTTTTGCTGTTTGTATCCTTTAAAACTTGTCTTTCTATTCCACAGAAATATTTTGGTCTCGCAGATTTTCTAAAACTCTCCCCTGCTGTCAAATTTCCCAACCCTTCATTGTCTTAAATTCCCATATGATGCAAAATCCTGCCAAAAGTTGCATTATTACCCCTGTGTAGGTGATTCAGCTTGCCTGGACAAATCCAATGTTATTTTTCAGTCAACACCATAGCACCTAAGTACTCGAATGACAGTCTGACTGTCAGATAATATAGTATAGTAGACTAAATACCGCCTCTGAACCCTCTTTCCAAGTTGATTGAATACTTCTTCCGATTAAGTCACATGAGCAGTGATTAGATCGACTCCATTCCATAAAATTTTCGTAGCCAATTATCATCTGGCTTTGTTGGCCAGTCAATGAAAAATCAAAAGAAGCTATCAAGATAATGTGTAGTCACTAAACGTTAACCCCAAGAAATATAAAAATTCTTTTAAATAGCCTAGCTACTCAAAAAATGCTTCAAAAGTGCAACAAAATCGAAAAAATCTGGAAGGATGAACAATGATTTGTAAGCCCGAATATTAAACGAAAGCAAATTTATATGTTGAGATTGGTGTCTTACTTTGCCAAGGCTTACAACCTAGCTTCTCACACCACTTATATGGTGTATGTGTTAATTGTAGCCTTGAGTGTTTGTACCTACAGCTTAATGTCGCCTTTTGTCACAGTCTACTGAGAAAAAGTTGCTGAAAGAAATATTTTCTAGAGCCAAGCCTGAGCCGGAGTTTGAACCACGGACTTTTTCCCAATAAGCCAAAAACACTACCTACTTGACTTTGGAGACTAAGGCCGCTTATGCTTCACAAATAACTTTAAAGCCTAGCTTAAGGGCAAAAGAGAATGTTTTGAGTAATTAGTGCAGAAAATTGCCCATTATGTGGTGCTACAACGTGTTGAAATGAGTAATTCTTACCCCAACTACTTGAAACTTGGCTGTTTACATAAAACAATCAAGAAACAACGAATAGAATTCACCAATATGGCAATGCTAAGCATATCTTTAAAGATCGTTTAAAAATTTCGGGCATTTAACTGTTTTTCGTTTATGAACACGAGTCCTACAGTGATGATAATAGTATGAAGCTATCACACGATACTTGTAAGTACCAAAAAAATAATTTAATTTTCTTTGTCCTCTTGTGTAAATGAATTTTTAATAAAATTTTCTTGAATTAAATTTCCACAGAAATTTTTTAACATCTCCTACTGTGGTTACAATCTAATGGTCACGTCAATTTTAATGTTAACTTATAATAGAAGTTTTACTCAAAGTTTGTTGTTCAAAAAAAAAAAAAAATTC
>QOCX01000844.1:14178-27307 GCA_005959815.1 Sarcophaga bullata
CCCCTGGTAACTACTTCAATAAATAACGCATATGTTACGAGTTTCGAAGACCAACAGTGTTTGGGGATATGCCCTTCTATCCTAAAAAGTTAACTGTTTACAGTTAATTATGGTCTAAAAGTGTCATTGAGGCGTAGTCTTTAAAGGAAGAATTTTTAATGAAAAAATGCCGGACGCTGGTCGTAACTGAACTTGAAGTAGACGATGTCAAAAGCCAGAAATACATTCAATTTTAGTTTTATTACAACTCCGGGCTCAGACATCTCCAACAAAAATATGAAGAAGGATTTCTTTGGCGCTTTCCACTCAGCAAACTACTGGAAAAAACTATAAAAGTAAATAAAATTGCCATGAAAAGCTTCTCAAAAAAATCTAACGTTCGAAATCGACTTTGAACTGTAGGTTGCGCCAATCGTGGGCCCTTACACCAGGGTGGTATGAGTAGCTAGATTGTAATCCTAACTAATGGCTTGTACTAATCAATTTAGAAAGTTAAGTAAGCATGAGAAATAATTGCTTAATGCTTGGCGACATCAATTTGCCAACAAGATCTTGGGATTTGCCACCGTTAGACCCTTTTTATGGAGATGCTTTAAAAATTATGCCTACAAAGATTGTCCACTAAATTAGAGAATTTTAGAATTCAACTTATATCCCGTTTCTATATGGAAAACACTAACAAACTCAGTACTTTTCCATACAAAACAGACGTACGTCTGAGGAAATCGTCTTACAGAAACAGAACATTAAACAAAATTTCTACCAGATAAAGGCTGAAATGTCTGGGAAGACTACCTTAAAATAATTGATTGCTGTAACTAGTGATTCTATAAGGAAATGTACGTAGAAAAATAATTTTTCCATGACTGCTTATTTAGTGTAAGAAATTTGCTTTAAACTTCACACAAATTTTAGACTGAATGCCAATGTAATGAATGGGTTTGTTACCAGGGTTTTGAGGTTTCCTATAATTTCATAACAAATTATTTTAATTTCATTCATTTAATATTCATTTAATCGTTTTAAAATATATTTTTTGTGTTTTGTTTGTTTTGTTATTGTTCTCTGCGAATTCTTAAAAACATATGAAAATATTTGTTTGTGTGTGTGTGTGTGTAATTATGGCTAGAAGGGTTATTAAATGAATTTGAATTTTAAGAAGATTTAAAATTTTTATTTTCAAAAACGATTTGCCTTTCATTCATTAACAATTATTATAAAACAATAATTTGTAGTTTTTTCTTTTTAATTTAAATCATAGTGTGTGTGTGTGTGTGTGTTGTACGCATGTATTGTATTTAATGTCTTCCTTTAAATGAGTTGAGCCTCTCCTCTTATATTTACTTTAACAATCCTATTTGTGTTCTTGTTCTTAATGCTATTGTTGTATGTTGTTGTTGTTGTTTGTTGTTGTTGTTGTAATTGTAATAATACATTAATTTATTCATTTAATTAATAAACATCACTGATAACAGTAATAAAAGTAAAATAAGACGAAGAAGATGAAGAAGAAGAAGATGAATGAATAGCAACCATTTCAATGAGCATTTGATTTGACAGTTGAATGGACAATAACATCTGGTAACATCTGCTTCAATGCAATGGAGTTGTAACAGATGTTTGTCTATGAAATATTTTGTAAACCAATATGGCTTTGGAGTGTAAATTTATGTTCCAACATGTCATTGTTTATCAATTACAGTGTGATAAAGTGATCGAAAATCATGCAGCAAGGCTTCTTCATAAATTGTAAAGTATAGGGTTATCCCTTTTATCGGATTCAAATGAAAAGAGTGGCTATTGAGTTATAATATCTGGAAATTGCCATTGGACTCCTCTGGATTGTTAGCAGCGCTAGTTTTTTGCTTATAACGTGCGGTGTTTGAACAATAATTGCGCAAAAATTGGTTTACAAATGTTCCAATCAAAATTTAGGACAACAAACCATCAAAATTATGCCTTCAAACTTCCATTTATAGTTGGTGTGAAGAAGTAGAAAACATGATCCGTTCTGTATTGTAGATTGAGAAAATCAAAAATATTTTCATAGACGCCATAGTCTAGTCCGTAGTGTGTTCTTCGTATTCGACATGAGGCCACAGTACAAAAAAGAATATTTCCTAGGCGACTTCCTCTTAGCAGATTTCTGGGAAAACCATGGAAAAGTGTCTCATAAATCTGTCGTTCGAAATTAACATTAAACTGTATGTCCCACCACACATGTATAAACTTCATACACACAACATAAGTGGTGTGAGAAGTTAGATCTTAATCCAGACTAAAGGATTGTAATGACCAATTATATATTTATGCTTATTAAACTCATCTCATCCAACACAATCACAAATATTTAATGACTAGCCCCGTGAAAAATCGAAACAACTATCAAGCCAATCCATTTCCATTATCAAACAATCATAAAAAGCCAATTTAACTGTCCTCCATTAAATTATCACAAAAACCATCATTTGTAATCGATAGCATTTTACCTATTTTACATATTAACTGTCATTATCATAATAGCTTAGATGGAATTATCTTATGCCCCTACCTAATATTCATTGTTCAGAAGCTTTTTTTTGTGTTTATTAGTTTAGTTGTTAGAGTTAAAGACATCAAATTATAAAGCTTCGTAACGAATATTCATAAATATTGTGTTAGACGATGTTATCATATTACAAAGTTATTCTATTACAATACAAAGAAGAAGTAGAATTGATAAGTACACTGAAAGAAATATTGTGCGTGATGGTATGTAGGAAATACCTTCTTATATTCTTACTTTTTTGTAATACGACCAACAGTCGGGACATGTTTTCTACTCATTCTGAACTTTGTATAGGAGAGAGGAAGATAGATGATGGTATGAAGGAAAAATTGTGTTGGCTTATTAGGTGTGAGGCCACGGTTCAAACCCCAAACCACGGTTCATTTTTGTTTCTGATGTCTTCCTCTCAGCAGTATGAAAAGTTAGGTTGCAATCCTGACAAAAGGGTTGTTATGACCAATTATGTCTGCTTTTGTTTATTTTATTGGCAACTATGGTGGTATGATTACCAGCATTAGGTTATCATGCAAGAAGACTTCCGCATTCACGATTTTTGAAGGGTATGGCTCTTCATTTGTCACTATTTTGCGTTTGTGAACTATGCATGAATTTTTTGGCCCCCGGCTCTTACAGCTCGATCACATAATTCCACATTATTCGCCAAAGTCTAGTAGGTAGTGTTAGATTTTTAGACGAGAACCCAGCTTAGATATTTTGAACATTTCTTTTGGCGACTTTCTCTCCGCTGTCTTCTGCAACTACTCTGTGAGTAAATAAAATTGCCATGAAAAGTTGTTCAAAATCTATCGTTCAGAATTGTAGGTCCCAGCACTCCTGGACAAATTTACCAAATACAATATGGGTGATATGAGAAACTAGGTTGTAATCCGGACTAAAGGGTTGTAATGATGATTTAAGTAAGTAATGGGAATGGGTAGTGAAAATCCTTTGGCATCTCAGGGTATAAAGCGGGTTCATAGATGTTTAGATATGATCAGCCATGTGTTTTGTTATACCTAAAAAATTTGCCTTCTGAACACTGTTTGGGTTCATGCGTACCAGCCAATTCAATTGATTTTAGATTTAATACAATTAGAGTAGCAAGATCGATTTTTACTACTTCTTCTACTTGTCATGCGAATTTAATCGAGAAACATCTCAGAATATATACTGGGTCCTTCACAAACTAACATCTGTGAATGCTTCTGACAGTAATCAGCACAATATTTTAAAGAATCGCTTTCTACTGTCAAAACAAAAATTGTTTTTGTAATTATTTAGGGCCAAAAACACTTCATAACTGATATCAATATTAAGAAAAACTGTAGAACGGAGGAGTGTTTTGGAGAAGTAAAGTGTTTGTGCACAACAAGCGTTTTCAATGAAATCCAAAAAAGAAGGCATTACGAAAGCATCCGCATAACTGAATTCCAGGCACCGCTATCTCTTGAGAAATAGAGCTCTCAATTAGTAAAATTCTTTGCCATTGCACACAATATATTTTCACAGACGCAAAGAAACTATAAATGGCAACCCTACCATTCTAGAATCTTCCAGAGTAGACTATCAACTTTTTAGCTGGAAAAACTTGGCTAATGAAACAGAAAGAAATCAAAATATAAGAGAATATAAAGCAGATGCTTTCATTAACTGTTCTTTGGATCATACCCTACTTCATTTGCTACGTACACTCAACGTTTAAAATTAAGCGTTAATAAAAAACTTGATCCAGTTTTAAATGGGCTTTAAATGCTTCTTTTTATAACAATTTTAAGTGAAACTCGAAATGGTTTCATTATACATTCAAGCCGTTGTTTACTGTCCATTATTGTGTGTGTGAATTTCATTTCGCTTTTTAATTTCCATTTTTCCTCGAGTGTATGCAAATGAACTGAAAGATTTTTTTTTGTGGAATTTGATTTTTTTTTTAAAGTCTGCAACTATTTATCAAAAAGAAAAAATGAAAGAAATGAAAAGAAAAGAAAAGAAAACAAATTAAAATTATGATTTGAGCGAATAAATTAAAATTAAAAGTTTGCAAAAATTCTTCCATTCCAATCGAAAATATTATTTATTTCGGCAACAATTTGTTTTTTTTTTTGTTTTCTTTTCTTATTTTTAAATCGAAAAACTTCACCACAGGGTTTCTAAAGACGAATCAGAAACTTTCTGATTCTGACCCAAATACACATCAAATGAGACCTACTGTTAGAAAATAATAATCAGAATCCAGTTTTTTCCTCTTTTTTTTTAAGTTAAACTAGACTGGGTCACAAATCTTTTATAGAAAACGCTACTAAAAATGGATCAAAACAAAAAGAGAGTTTCTTAAAGATACATAGTCAGGGACTAATGGCACGCCATTCATACAACTTATGGTTACTTTAAGGAAAACAAATGTTCGGTGTTATCAATTTGAATGTGTTATCTGTGAGTGTATGGGCGTTGGTAAAATCATTGACTTTCAAAACTTCTCAAATGAATCAAATTCATCATTTTTAAGATTTTGCATAAACATGATCATTTAATATTGGGTTGTAGAAAAAGTAGCAGTAATACGATTGTGCCAAATCAATTTGTGTTTAAAAGTGGTCAAAGAATTCATCATAAAGTCTGACTGACTAACAGAAGCTTAATGTTGGGCAAACAGAACAGAAACATTTTCGAAACGTAAGGTAATTGCGATATTTTCAAACTTAATTCGTACGAGCTTAATAAAACCGTTACTAATACTCTACAAGGCGCTCATCCTCCTCGTGCTTCTTTATAGTGCAGAGGTATGAACACTAATAAGCACTGATGCAGCAACCTTGAAAGTATTCGAGAGAAAAGTCCTACGAAAGAACATCGGTTTAGTGCGAGTTGATGATAATTTCCGCATCCGATCCAACAGTGAACAGTTTATTACTTTCACCAACTGAGCTGGCTCGGCCATGTCGTCCGAATTTGTTCTGCTTTCGGACTGGTGCGAGACGGGTATATAATAAAGGGATTTGCGGAATTCGACGAAGATGACGACCTTGTTTACGTAGAAAGGAACAAATCGAGAAAGCCTTGTCATCTATTGGTGTAGCCAACTGGCGAAAGCGCACAAGCAGAGACTGCTGGAATGATGTATTAAGGCAGACCAAAATCCGTTAATCGGGTTGTTAATGGCCAATTAAGTAAGTTAATGGCTTAAGTGTTACGGGCTAAGGAAAATTAATGAAAATAATGTTTTTTTGTATTGCTTCAGTTACATTATTCAAATATTTTCAATTGAGCCAGTGCTTGTTCTACTGTAGCAGGTTCTAGAATGATAGGATTGCCATCTATAGTTGACTATAAATAACGTGCTCTGTAAAATAAATTGTGTTGCAGTGGAGACGAAGTCTGTTCATTGAATCCTACTCTACTCTTTTGACAATAAATGTTGTCGTCTAGATGGGGGTCAGAAATTTGTTGAATGGATTACTTACTTAATTGCTTATTAAAACCTTTCAAGTCAGAATTCCTTCCTTCTACAAACCAGGGTTAATTTTATACCTGAGTTGTTGGGACCTACAGTTTATGGTCGACTCCGATCGAATGATTTTTGCCTAAAGACTATTGAAGGAAAATCACCGAAAAAAAATTTTTTTCCACTTCATTTTGTTCGAAATGTCTGGGGCTGGGATTCGAAACATGGGCTCACTTCTAATAAGCTAACTAGCTACTAGATTTCGACGACTATAAATTTCTTATAATCTTATGTTTATTTAACCAATTGACGATTCAACCCTTTAGTCACGATTACAACCAAGCCTTTCACATTTTTTCTATGAGTGACGGAATCTATAGGATATTACTGTCAACAGCAAGCTTAATAGTATGGTAATTACGAAGTTATTTTGTCCTATTGATCTGTCCTCTTAATCTGAATACCAAAGACATAGTTGGCCATTACAACCCTTCAGTCACGATTACGGTCTAACTTCTACAGTGTCTAAAGTCGACTCCGAAAGACAGATTTTTTGAGAAACTTTTCATGGTAATTTTTATTAACTCTTAGAGGTTTTTCCAGAAATCTGCTGAGAGGAAGTCGCCGTAGAAATATTTTTTTTCATATTTTGTTTTTGATGTCTGACCGGGGATTCGAACCCTGGCCTTTCGCCTAATAAGCCAACACACTACCTGCTAGACTGCGGCGACATGAACAGTTCACTTGAAAGTAAAATCGCTGAAAACGCCAAAGGCAACGTATTTCGCTAATAAGCCATCCATCACAATCCATGATCGTATGCAACAAAGAAGATTTGAGTTTAAAAATTTATCACACAAAAAAAAGAAAGATTAACTAGAGGCAGTTGCTTTTTCTATGACCCCATACGAAGATTTCTTTCTTGGTTTTTCTTTTCTTCATCTGCGAATTTCATTTTGAAAATTTCTTTCTTTTTTTTTTTTTGGCGACACAGCTGAGCTTAATTATCGATTAAGTTTCTCAAATCATTTGCATATTCAGCGGGTTTTATTTTCGAATTTATTTTTTTCGATTAATTTTTCATAAATTCTATAAGAAATTTGCCATCAAAAATAATATGAAAATAAAATAAAATGAAATGAAATAAAGCGAAAATAAAACAAAAATAAAAAAAAAAAAAACAAAAAAAAAAAAAAAAAAATTCTGCATTTTGCAATACGCGGTTCTTGCTGTCTTGTTGATATAAAAAGAAATTCCGATTATTGTAGACGACACACTTCAAATCTTAGCTTAAGACAGAGCACAGCACAGTTACAGCTTCTTGTTATAAATTTAAAGAAAGAAAAAAACATAATAAACCAGAAAAAACAGAAAAAATTAGAAACGAAAAAATGAAATTCTTCTGGTGTTTAGCTATTATCGTCTTGGCTACTGCTTATGTGGCCAGTGGTAAGTGTCCTTAATCTCTTGATATTCCTTTCAGTTCTCGTTGTTAAATTCATATTTTTTCCCGTTATTAACTACAGCTCGTCACATCAATCGCCATCATGTCGAACCCTCGGTAGCGCATAGTCGCTCCCATCCACAGGGTCGTGTCTTCCCCGGTGCTCTTGCCGTCAAGAAGTTGGTTTTGTTGAAATTCAAGAAAATCGTACCAATTTCCTTGATCTTATTGAAGTCTAGCAATGAAAATGAAGCTGAATTGGTACCCGTTTATCCTACTGCTGATATTCCTTCCGATGTCCAATTCATTCCCACACCCAATGGCATTTCGGGACACAAGGATGTCCAAGCTATTGCTGTACCCACTGAATTCCATGAACAATTGCAACAGCACGGTTTGACCAATTTGGAAGGCATTGAATCGTTGTTGGAACAAGCCGAAGAGAATGAAAATGGCGAAAGCACTTTAACCATTGCCGAACCCTCCTCTGATCATGACAATGAACTCCTAAACCTTAAGGAGGATGATGAAGATCAATTGTTGGAAGGTGTCAGTGCCGAAGAGAAACCTGTTCCCAAGAAATCGGCCACCTCTACCAGACGTGTTTCCTCTTTGAAAACTCAAACCGCTGTTGAGGAAGTTCCAATTTACTTGTACTCCACCAGCGATAATGCCCATGTGATTAAGCATCAAATCGGTGCACGTCGTTATCGTCCTAAAGCTTAAATATCCCTGTGATAAAGGATCAACTTTAGTTAAGGCTTAATAGATAGTGCAATAAATTAAGGAGAATGATAATCTATTATGATAAAAATAAAACACAAAAATTATTTGATTTACGAAATAACCCCCCCCCCCTTTTTTTTTGGTAGAATTTTTTTGGACCTTCATGAAGAGAAGAATCAGTTACGCTATGAGTTGTTGTAATATCGACATCGACAGCGTTGACAGCATTTTATAGTTTTTTGCAAAGATAAATCAACTTATAAGGGGGACAAATGACGTCATTGAAACTGTGTTGTTATTGGCCAATAATTTCCTGCAGTTAAGTTTTAAATACAAGCGTACAAATGACGTCAGAGGAACTGCAACTAGTCGACAGTTTTGAGTGTTTAATGTGAGATCAAATTATAGGACCATAGGACCAAGAAAAAACAATTTTTAAATAGAAATAAATATTGGAACAGAGAGTTCAGATGTGGGTTATGAGACAGTTTTCAATTGTATTAGTAGGGAAAGGGTATATGCAGAGAATCTGCGGCATATGGGTGTGCTATTGAAAATAATTTCCGTAATTTGAAGCAATTTTGAAAGGTTTCAGTTTCTAGCACTATATGCACGTAAAAGTATTGAACCTTTTAACGCCATCTTAGCCATAAGGCAGCGCTGTTTTCTACCGACATGTTTAAATTTCTTATCGTAAGATCTGTACCTGCCAACTTCTCGAACTGAAATCTAAGCAAATCCCTGATCTTTGATTAAAGGAAGCTGAATGTACAAAGGAAACTGTCTGATCCATTTCAAAGTCGCGTCTCAAAAAGTTGCATCGAGTTTGGTGTTTAAAAACCGATCTGAAAGAGGAACATGGAGGAAATAATGAAGAAAGCGATGAGTGCCTTGTACGTCTTTAGAAATCGTTTAGGAGTAGATGCGGTCTATAGTCTAGTATCATCCATTAGATGTACGTACACAGCGATTGAACGGCCTCTATTCTCTTACGAATATGGTGGTAGTATGATGGAAAGAGGCTCTACCTCGCAATGCTGAACAAGGTACATGATTGGGCATTACGGGTGCTCTGAAGTCCACATCGTATGCTGGGCTCGAGGTCATTTTGTCAGGTGTAGCATGGATTCTTTACATCGAATAACCACTCGCCTCCAGTGGGTTCGCGGCCACTGCGGCATAGATATAACAGACCCTTTAGTCAGGATTTTAGTTGTGTGTGTGTATCGTTCGGCGAACGATAAATTTTTGAGAAACTTTTCATGGCAATTTAAAATTACTCTCAGAGTTATTACCAGAAATCTGCTGAGAGGTGATCGCCGAAGAAATATTTTTTTCATATTTCGTTGAGTTGGAGATGCCGGCCTTACATCTTATAAGCCAAAACACTACCTACTAGACCACGACGACTTCATAGAGGGTAACGAAATGGCGAATGAGCTGGCAAAGAAGGCGTTGGAGATGTCTGATTAGGAGACGATAGAGGGCATATATGTGACTCTACAGGAATACTTTTAGGAATTGGAAAAAGCAGCATGGAACACAACAAACCGTTGATGGTTCAACATATCTGGATGCCTAGTTTCAAAACTGCTGGGTTCAGCAATGGACAGCAGATAAACCAAGAAACTACTTCAGCTCAATAAGAGAACGTTTTGCACTTTAACAGGAATTCCAATTTTCATATTTCGTTCTGTTCGAGATGTCTGAGAGCTGGGATTTGAACCGCAGCCTCTACTTAGACTACGGCAACAATAATTTCTTGGAATATTGTCTGCAATTTATAATCTTATAACAACTTTTGCGTTACCTTGTATGAAAAAAAAAAAATTAACTCCTGAGCATTATAATCCATTACACCAGCCTCTATTTTACGGATATCGATCATAATCCCCATAATGTTTTCGTTAAATATTATCATGATTTATTTTCATTTAAAACAGAGCAGCATTAAATTTAATATGATTAATAAAAATAATAATAAAATGGGCGAAATAAATAATTTTTTTCTCACATGCCACGAACAAAAAAAAAAGAAAAAAATTTGCATTTAAAAACCGTACATGAAGGCTTAATTATAAAAACAAAAACAAAAAACAACAACAAAAACAAAAACAAAAATAAAAAAACTGAAAATTATTTAACCCAACATAGGTGGCGGTGGTATATACAGTGATATACGACCTGGACCACCACCCGGTATTGTGTAACGTATGCAAGGCGGTGGCCCATAATAGCCATACGTTGGACATGTTGTGCAACATTGTGTCGGTATCAGTGGAAACGATGGCTGTGGAGGCGGCAGTGGTGGCGGCGGTGGTATCACTTGTGGTGGACGTATTACAACTGGTGGTTGGGGTGGTCGCATAAGCGGTGGCTGGGGCATTGGTAGTCCAGAAGGTGGTTGTACGGGTGGCATTGGCTGTTGGCAACAAACATTGGATGGCGGTTGTGGTACGACAACGACTGTTTCACAGCAACGCCGTTGTTGATAGGCTTCCAGTGTACAGGGATAGTAACATGTTGGCTGTGTAAAGCTGTTAATTAAGTCGGTAATAAAAGTGAAAGTACGTCCATGTCGCTCATTTTCATCAATTACATCAAATTGTTCGATAGACGAGTTAGGATTAATGGTGCCATAATGATGTTGTTGATGTTCAAGTTGTAGTTGATGTTGTAGTTGATGTTGCTGTTGCTGTTGCTCTTGTTGCGTATACATATGCTTTGGTTGTAATTGTTCTTCTTCTTGTTGTTGTTGTTGCCCATAATGATTATGCTGTTGTTGTTGTTGTTGTTGTTGTTGCTGCTGTTGTATACGATTTTTAGGCCAATGAATTTCTGTTGAATCATTTATTATTTCCAGAGCTGGTGTTGATGTTCGATTTTGTTGCGGTCTCCGTTGCGGATAGTAAGACGCAGTCAATGATTTACGTTTTCTACTCTTTTTAAATTCTACAAAATATATTCACAATACAATACAATTTACATTCTGTTATTAGTTCGTTCGTTAAAGATTTGTTTTAAAATTTCATTGTTTTTTTTTTGCAAATGCCTTGAAATAGACTTTAAAATTTGAATGTTAAGCTAACCCAGCAAACAATTTTATATAAATTACACAAAACATTAGTTTGGTGATATTGTAGTGCTAAATAATAAATAAAAAAATGGCGGAATACCTTCTTGGAAATTAACGATTTCAGAAGAAAAAACATCTTCCAGTGGCTTCGGAACTTTGGCAGTTAATAACGGCCATTTTGTTGCAGCTACATCTGTCAAATTAGCTGTCGTTTCTTTATGCAGTCTGTACAGCGATTTGTGTTTACTGAGAGGACACTGCGGCATCTGACAAGTGATCCTAATGTTCATCAAAAAAAAAAAAAAAAAATCATCTTGGGCCGCTGGACCATAGCTGGAATGTATAGATACGCGAACAAACAACATCCAAAAGCGACCAATGCATACCGAAATAGTAAGTATTAGGTGTGAATTTTGGTCCGGTTTTAACAGGATAGAGCTATGTGCCATTCAGCTCATGTCACATTGCATATTCTACACGAGCGATTAGAGGGCATGATTAATAAGGTGCTAGTGACGTAAACTAGTCATCGAGATCGTGTGGTGGAGATGATTTTACATCTCTTTGCGATGACGCTTCACCGCATATAAACCTCCAACTAGATAGGACAACTGCATGGACAATATTGATCGTTTAAAAGTGAAAAGTCTTGATGGAATTCTAAACTCTTCAGAAGATTTAAGGCAGCCATACTCATGCATAAAGGAGATGGCTAACGTTCATTCATTTGTACAAGGGTCTGGCACTGAATGAAGGCACCTTTTTGAAATCGGTTAGTATTGCTCATTCGAACGTTCACATAAGCTGCCGTGATTAATGTTGTGTCCTTAGCAATGATATTAACACACCTTCTGATGGCCACACATGATCACCTCGAGAATGGATTAAGACCTTCCAACTGGATGGCTGAGCACTACAATATTCGAAAGGGACAATAAGCTCCCCCACTAACAACAAAAAAGGGAAACCCCAAAACAAAAAAAAACCACAAAAAAAAAAAAAAAAAAAAAAAAAAAAAAAAACTCAGTTCAATTCTGTAGCCACAATTGTATTGAAATCAACAATATTATAAGAAATTATAACTATCGTTCAGAGTCGACATTATACAGTAGGTCCCCTCCAGTTATGAATAAAATTAACTTACACGACATGGGAGGTATGAGAAGCTAGCTTGTTATACTGACTAAAGGGTTGTAATGATCAATTCAGTAAGTAAGGATGTAAGAACGTATGAAACATAGAAAAAAAGTTATGATTAAAAAGATGATTGAAACATAAGCACTTTTCAAGAATTACGGAGTGATAATACTCGTTAATATTGGCCTACTGCACAAAGAATCGGTCTATGCATCACCGCAGTATATATACTCCCAAAAATGTCTTTTGTCCAAATAAAGGTTGTAAACTTAAAGGTATCACTGAGTGTCATAAGAGCATGGAAGCGTGAAAGCTAGGGCCATATCTAGGCTCCGGGTAAACGTCATTCAAATTTTCACTAATGAATCCAGATCATGAAACAAAATCAAATGTGGAATCTTTTTAGCACCATGGAAGTTTGCATTGTGCCTTGCCCCTCTGTAAAGGGCTTATTAAATCCCAGCCTCTTGAGGTGATAGCGAGACATTGGACTGTAAACCATGAACATGGAGACAACGAAAGTAACTACAATACCGATGCACTTGCTAAAACAGAGATCACAGGAAATTCAATTGAATTCTTACATAAAACCGGCTCTTCTCTATAGAGAGGCAAACAAATAGTCTTACTCCACCTCTTGGCACAGGTAAAGAGGAACTTCATAACAGCAAAGTTCTCAAGCCAGGAGATAGGGAATGTGTGATAATGAGGAGATCTCAGACAGATCTGGCACAACATGGATATATGGGGGATAGAATT
>QOCX01000844.1:40646-68190 GCA_005959815.1 Sarcophaga bullata
CACATGGTATTCTACAAAGAATATCTGCTTATCAGCGTAATGTATAGATCCTGTGATATGGAAAACGAATTTCACCAGAAATTTTTGCAAAGTTAATGTATTTTAGAAGGAGACACCAAAGAAAAAAGTTTTTTTTTTAACAAAATGTTCTTCGCCGATGAGGCACATATTCCACTAAGTGGTTACAGCAACAAGCATAATTTTTACGGATGATGCTCAGAGAAAGCAGAAGGGATTGTGAAAAATTCATTGCATTTGGAAACACTGAGTGCTATCGTGTGCATTACGGTGTGGAGATGTCTATGGACAATATTTTTTCTAAAAGGACCATTACAGTTAAATTAGAGGGCTAAACGCATGTGATAATAATAAAGCCTGAAATTTGGGATTAATGCAGTGGCGGGTATGGTCCACAAACCATTTCACCTTAAAATACCATGTGAAGTTTCCCGGGTAGAGTAATTTCACAATTTGGCTAATTGGCCAACAAAAACAAGCGATTGAACGGCGTTCGACTTGCTTTTATTGCGGGCAGAGTGGTAAAGGATACTTTAAAGACCTTGTTGATGTAAATAACTTGACGTTTAGGCATATGAAAACCAATATTTATCGGCTCATATCGGAATATCGTCTGAAATGTATGAAAAAGTGACGGAACACTATTCGAAAATGATTGATTGCTGCAACCAATTCACTCGATTCTTTAAATGACATTGTATTTCATGCATAATGCTTGTAAAAGTCCATCAAAATCTTTTGAAAGCCTGCCTATAATTTGATGTACGGTTGTCCCGTACACGCCTATTGAATTGTGAACCCCTAATAAACAACGTTATGGACACCATATATAGCGATCAAAACAAAACTGGTTTATTGCCAAACCATTAAGAATTCGTTAATAATAATTAATTAAAATAATTAATTATTCAAATTATTTACGGTTCTTTATGATTAAATGTCAACCCTGCAGGCATATGAGAATACAAAACAAATCTTTTGTGCTGAAGAAATACGATTTCTTCGAGAAGATACTTTCTTATGAACACACATACATGTCCTATTATGTCAGAATAATGATAGATTGATTAGTATGTATGTTATGTTATGTACTTGTATTTGGCCAGAGCGATCGAGACAGTAGCATGTTATTAATGATGATACAGATGTTCATCGCAAGTACATATTGGGTGCTTGTTGTGCCTTAAGAATCATTCTACGTTATATCTGGTGTTATGAACATAAATAACTTTTGGAAGAGTTCTTGCGAAACTCACCTCTGTTGTAGGATTGAAATACTGTCATAAAGAAATGAGGGGTCTTTACAAATATGCTAAACCACAGACAATTTCTATTTATATAATTGCTTTATCTGTTATACAATTTAATAGATTGAGCATATAATCAAAATCCAACTAGCTTGTTCTTAAACTGAAATGATCTACTCAATTGTCATATGGAATCTTGTTTAACGAGATTTTTTTGTTTTTTTTTTTCGAGCTTAACAATGGGAAATTAACGACTGGAATCTGTTCTCTTACTGTCAAGCACACGGTTAATGCGCAATTTAAGTATTTCATATATGCTAGCTTTTTTATGTATATTAATAAATAAAAAAAAAACAATAATATACAAATACAATATACATAAATAGGAAGCATAATGCATCGCCTTAATGCCGAATGACAAGAACTATAAATTCTTTTTTACCTCAAAAAAAAAATTTTTTTTTTTGGTAAAGAAATCTCACCTACAATACCGACTGTTTTGTTCAGTTAAAAACGTGATTTTCACGTAGAGATTCTATGGAATCAGATGTTTTTTGGCTTAAAAACTTATATTTCATAAGAATTTGAATGACGTTGTTGAAGTAGAAATCTTTGGACTGTACTGGACCATACAACACTATTTCGGTTCATGAATTTCTAACAAACATCAGAACAGAGTGTGAATAAAACCATGATGAATAACAAGTCAGTGTTATATGGTGTTATATGTATGCCGTAGTTAACTGGTACCGCTTTCAGTAGAAGATGGTTTTATTTGATTATTTTTACAGTGTGCCATAAAATTATGCAACTCAATTCACGGTTGCTTCAATCTACATTGCCCGTAATTCTTTTTCTTTTAAAGGTACTGGGAAATAGTACACCTAGCTTGTGTTCCATAACATCTTTGTCAATCAGAATACTCCACCAAAAGCGATTTAATTCCAAGCGACTTATAGCAACGTAAACAGTCTGATGAATGTTCTTGTAGGCATAGGTTCTGGTCTTTGCCTTCCCGAGAATTCTAAACAACATGTTTACCTTCATACATGTTTACTTGCTTGTTGTTAATGTAGTTTGTTTAGGTTTGTACCTGCTGTTGTTGTTGTTTGTTGTTTACTTGCTTATTCCTTTGTTTCGTTATACTGATGTTGTTGTTTTATTTTTGTTTATTCGTTAATGAAATAAACAAGTTCGTTGTTTTGTTTTTGTAGTTTTTATTTAACATTTTAATGTTAAACATTGTTACACCATTTCCATTTTCGTAACAATATTATTACAAACGACATGTCCTAGTCAAAAGGTGGTGTAATAGGATAGTTGCTGTCAATAATGAAGTTAACATCTCCAAACAACAATTTTGTTTAAGACTTTTTGAATCAAAATACCGAGATTGTAAGTCGCCGAAGTCTAGCAGGTAGTTACTAGACGGGAGACCATGGTTCAAACCTTAGCTAGGAAAAATATTTCTTTATGCAACTCTTCTCATCAGCCGTCTAACAAAACTCTGCGAATAAATAAAACTTATCGATGAAAAGCTCTCTCAAATATGTCGTTTGGATTCCACATTGGGCTGTAGGTCCCCATAGCGTTGTAATCTTGCATAAAGGATTGTTATGATCAAATAAGCAAGTAAGTAAGTAAGTCTAGCTTGCAAAAAAATCCAATAAAATTTTTGAAAAAAGTGAAGAAGAATTATTCTCGGAAAGCCAAGGGCAGTCATAACAAGGAATACTTTAAAGTCGAATATCGAGATAATTCATTGAGACTATCAGTTAGTAGTCTAACTTTAAATACCTTAATTGGAAATAAATGCGCATTCAAAATAGTTTTTTTATTGAAAAAAAAAAACATCCTTATCCCATCTTTTAGGCAATTTGTGGATTCCATTCTGAACATTCCATCCAAGAGAATTGAGAATCAAAATAAATTCCCAGTGAAAGCGTTCTCTAGCGATCGAAACAAATGGTAGTCGGAAGAGGCAAGGTCTTGACTATACGGCGGAATGAGTTAAATCTTCTGTTTTATCAAATAGTTTTTGTTTTTCAAATTGTTTTTGACCAGCGCAGCAATATGTAGCCGAGTATTCTCATGTCCGAAAATTATGGACTCGTATCTGGTTGCATATCCAGGGTATTTTTGGGCAATGCTCACTTCAAACAAATTTATTGTTAACTGTACTGCTCTCTCATTGTAGTCTGGATCGGTTTTCGCTATATATAGTGGCTCAATTCCTTGTGCTGCCATCAAATACAGAACATTATCTGAGCGTAGTTGATGTTCTGCAAGGCTCTAGATTTTGTTCTCTGTCGAGCTGTTACAATATGATTTCTGCGCTCACGGTTATGCACATGAATTGCACTTATTAGCCAGCCAGTGATATTTCTTTGCAAAAGTGATTCTTTTCAAAGCGATCGAACAGCATTGTCTGATATGCCAAGTCGTCTTTCAACATCCTCGGCTTGAGTTCATGTGCCATTTCTTTTATTGCTTTCAATGACATCTGCTGTTCTTAATGGTTTGAAATTGCTTTTCTAGTATCGAATCTTTCTAGTTTATAGTCACAGATTTTTTTGACTATTCCTTACACTCTTTGTCTTTGACGATATCAAAATTAAAATTTTTTAAGCATACAACAACTCCATACATTGTGTTTTTCTATGGAGCAGCTCATCGTATAATTCCCACAAGCCACAACGGTGATTCGAGGGTGCAGATTGCTTCGTAAAAAGTGGTTCCACAAAAGTCTTCGCAAATGTATTTTAAAAGACAAACATGGTTGACAGATTTTGATTGATCAAGAAACTGGAGAAGACTTTCTCTACGAGTAACAAGATGATCCTGAGACAATGACATTGACACTAGGTAGGAAACCAGAGAGATTACCATTGTACAGAAACGTAACGAACAGGAGTTTAAACTTAATGCTCTCTCTGCGGACTTCCTCCACCGAGGCAATGCTAATGGATGAAGTGTGACACCAACAAAGGCTTTTAAATATTTTACATCACCACTCTGTGTGTGAATTAGGTGAATATGTTGTCTTATTACATACATCACCTAGTAAAGCATTAGATTTTATCTCTAAAGCTGCGAATTACAAACATAGTAAAGCAGCTTCCTAAGGCCTAATGGTAAATAAAAATATTTGTGATTCAGTTGAAGGCAAAAATTTAAAGAAACTCCTAAGAAACTCTCTGTGCCTTATAAGCATTCGGTTAACTGATGTTCCTTTAAGATTTCCTTGATGCAAAAACAAAAACAAAAACTTTTCAAAATTTTTATTTTGTCAGTTGAATAGACATTACATGATCTGTCATCTGTCAACATATTCTTCAAAACAAATTCTCTTTGTTTTTTTCCGTTTTTTTATTCGTCTTTTTTGTAAACAAAATAATTACGTTTACTGTTGTTGAAAGAGTAATTGGTAGACTAAACATTGTTAATTCATTCACTCTACTCTGCTCTTTACACTCTCGTTAGGTTGTGTTTTTTTTTCTTTCTTTCTGTCTCATCACTCTCAACACTTTTGTTATTGTTTAAGAACTTCCGTTATAATTTCATTTCATTTCTTGAATGCAGTTTTTTTTCTTCTTATTTTTTCCTCCTCACTCTCATTTACTTTCATCATTTCTATTTGTATTTGGATGTGTAAGTGTTTGTGTGTTTGTGTGTTTGTATGCTATATGATATGTCTGCCTGTTATTCCTTGTATATGTATGTATGTATGTAGATCCAGTGCGCCATCATTATTCTTGTTGCTGTTTATGTATTGTGTATGGCTCTTGCTCTTCCCGTTTTTTTTATTTTTTTTTATTTTCTTTCTGTCCCTCTCTCTCTCTCTCTCTCACTCTCTATGTCGTAAATACAATATTAAATTGCTATTGTTACGGTTTATACAATAGAGGTAGTAGTAGCTGTTGTTGTTGTTGTTGTTGCTAAACTCTGTTGTTGTTTGTGTGTTTTCCCATTTATTTTTTAATGACTTCTCTTGAACTAATGAGGATAATACATGCTGATGTCGAAATAGTACTAGTTTCATACAAAATCTTCAATCCTTTTTCTTTCCTTATTTTTAAATGCTCATCTTCAGTTACTCTTTGCCCTGCAATTTTCTCCACGTCTGACATTGCCAATGCTACCGTATGCCTTAAGTAAGTGACAACAATAACGAACCGCTTCGAAGTAGAGCTTCTTTAAAATTAAATTTGAGAATTGCAAACATGTTTGTAAAATAAATTACAAAACTTGTCCGCTCTCTCTCTCTCTCTGTCTCTCTCTCCCTTTCTTTCTCTCTTGCTTTCTAAATGAGTGAAGAAGTGAAAGAGAGAGAGAGAGAGAGAGAGAGTGAGAGAGAGTGCGGGAGCGAGTAAGCAATTGAAATAAAATTTTTTAATCTTTAAAAACTACAAACAATAAAACAAAGTGTTTATGGCGAAAGTCCAGCATGCCAAGGGAGAAAAGTATTCAAGTAAAGGGAGAGGTGTGTTGTTATTAAAAAGAGGAGCAGGACATATTGTTCAGTAGTAACTGTAAATATTCCAAATGAAAATGTTTAAGGCTACAAATATTATCGAGTCACATAAACTCAACTATTATTTGACATTCCCTGCTATGCTACTGCCCTTCTCGTCAGTACAGTTACAAACATTTTGTATTTCTATTGTTTTGTTTTTGTTTTTTTTTTTTTGCCCTGATACTTTTTGCGAAAATGTGACAAAATTAAAGTGGCTTAATTCACATTTCAAGACTTAATGATTTCATGAAATCTGTTTTTAGCATAAAATCAACTGCACAATGGGTTCACAATTTCATTCCAGCTAAGCATTAAGAGTAAAACAAGCTAACATTGAGTTTACAAAGTTAAAAATTGACACCCAAAAACCGTGAAACCACTTAAGCATGCTACTAGGCCATAACATATGTCTATCCTATCCTAGCTATCATCCTAGGACTTATTACAGTGGAACTATCGATGGAAAAGACTTGATTAATGAAATTCAAAATAGAGACTCATGTTCTCTATATAGAAGGGCTGTTCTGTGCCAGTCCTATTGATGTTTAAGGAACATAAAGAATTTCATAATGAATTGCTTAAGACAGAAGCAAGGAAAGTTGAAAGAAGAACTCTGTAACTGCATAATCATTATATTCCTACATCATTAGCCCTATCAACTAAGCAAATCCGGCATCGTCATTCTCAGTATTACCATTATGAAGAAGTGCTTTAGCATCTTGGCCATACAATTTCATTTACATCTCTTAAAGGGCATCTCTGTAATATGTTTTCCAAGTCCTAGCAATTTTCCGAATGCTACTTGGTATGAACAATGGCCATTTCCTGCCTAGCGCTTGAAATGCCATCGCGTGTTTCTTTCTGGCATGCATTCATATCCCACTGGATTCAAGAATAGGTTCCTATGATTCATTCTCATTCTCACAGAATCTCCATGATAGGATCGAGACAACCTCTATTCGCAATAAATGTACCCTGAGTCCACAGTGTCCTGTTAAAAGGCCGTTTCCCAAGGTCAAGGTAATTCTGGATAGTATGATGAATGACTCTGATCTCCTAACGAACATTTCAATTGCCTACAATCCACTTGGTTTAAAAAGCGACATACATGCGTACATAATTGGTCATTAAAACCCTTCAGCTGGGATTACAACCTAGTTTCTCATAGCACTTATGTTGTGTGTGTTAATTTTATATAGGAGTGGCAGGACCTACAGTTTATAGTCGACTCTGAACGACAGATTTTTGCGAAACATTTCATGGCAATTTTGTTTTTGCCAGACATCCGGTGAGTGAAAGTCATCGAAGAAATATTTTTCATATTTCGTTTGATTAGAGACTTCTGACCTGGGGTTTGAACCTTGGCTGCATGTCTAATAACCTAACAAACTACCTGCTATATTACGGCGACTACAGTATATGATATGCCAATAATTCCTTCCTTCTCGAATACATTCATGCTCCACAGGAGCCGTTAATAAGTTTCCAATGTCACAGAATCTGCACGTTGGGCTTGAGATAACAACTATTCTGAAAAAGTGTACCCTGATTTTACACTGCCCTCTTAAAAGACCAGTCACAACCCTCATGCCATTTCTCGATAATCTAATGCATGACTCAGACCTCCTTTTATTATGGTTTCTTAACAAATGTTTCGATTGCCTTAAATCCACTTGCTTGAAGAAGAATCTTTGCATCTCTTCTTCTTCTCTTTCATGTCGTTTGAGAAGCGACTTTGTCTCTCTTTATATTTTCTTTAGTTGAGTATACTTTTCCAAACAATCGCTGCCACTACTCAGAAGAGTTCTGGTTCCATCAACGGCGTGAAAACTGATTGTTGTTGCCAATGAAGTGAAGTGCTGTGTAGTGAACTGTTTCCCATAAAGTTGGATGCTCGATAATAATTCCTAACAAGCTTATGTGAACCACAAAAAACGCAACTGAAATTTCGGAATAAAAAAATCACGATTTTCATTAACATGGTCCATGTAAGCGATGTTGATGGAATTGACAGCCACGTGATGCGCCTGCCTATGTTTTCACGGAGTGTGGTTATCCTTTTATGGAATTGTGATTAATATTCCCCCTGGGAATTCTATTTATAAGCCACATAAAGAGTGGGTGCAATAGATGGACGTTGGTTTTGGAATCGGGTTTTATTGTTCTTCATCGCCTCAACAGCTTTGTTGACTAGTGTCGTATATTCGCGCAAAGGTTTACTGGCTTATACCACCATCAGGCGTTAATTGTTTGGCTTTTTTGACAATGTGCACCACTAAAGGCCATGTAGTGCTATTATTATCAACATAACTGTGGCGACTAATTCTAGAAAAATGTCGTTCTTCAAAAATTTTAATTTTTAATTTTAATTTAAAAATTTAAAAATTTTTTTTCCAGAAAATTAATAACTAACAGCCCATAGTGCTACTAGCAAACATCATTTACAAACATTTTCAAGATAAACTTTAATTTGGGTTATTGAGAGACGAAAGAAGAAGAAGAAGAAGAAGAAGAAAAACTTTGTGTTTTTTTTTCTTTGGCTTTTGCGCCAAAAACCCTTTTGGAAGATTTTCCATTTGTCCTAAGAAAAGTTGAAGAAAATGTTGAGGATTTTCGCTAAAGAAGATTAGAAAGTATTTTCTTTGATGATGTCATTAGCAATCAATGCTACAGCAAACGATTGTAATATGAGTTGTTAGCAGAACTGGTTACATGGGAGAGCTAGTGTGCCAATTATTAGGCGCTTTAATAGGGGAAATGGGGGGAGGGTACAGATATCTAGACCACAGGTGTGTAAAGTATGTTGTAAGACAAGTTCAAGGGATTTTATTTTATGATTTTCGAAATGAAAGCTTACAAAAGGGTTTTGCTAAGCAGGGCAGCTAATTAGTCGGCTTGACTTGTGTTTAAAGTTTGAAGACTTTTTTTTCGTATGAAAAAAACCAAGAAGAAGAAAAAAAATGGCAAAAAAAAAAACTAAAACTAAGAGTCACTAATTATTGTAATTATTTTTCTCTTTCTATCTCTCTTTCTTAGGAGAGAGAGCGGGAGAGAGAGAGAGAGAGCGAGAGAGGGAGTGAGAAAGAGAGAAAATTATAATTTATGAGATTTTCCTTTTTAATGATGACATTTATTTTAATTCTAAGAAGATTTCGTCAAACAAACCTTTCTAAAGAAGCTCAAGAGAAGGACAGAGGCATTCAAAGGCACAGTTCTGAAGGCTGTTTTGCTTCTCATAATGTTCGGAAAAGTAACCAGGGCAACAACAAGGCAAACTTAAAGAGTCTAAAATTATCCGAATAGCTGTCATTAAATGATGAATGCATGAATGAATGAATGAATGAATAAATGAACGATTGAATGATTGAATGAATGTATGTTTGTCTCTCTAAATTTAATTAGTTTTTCAGGAAAGTTTTCATCTTTTTTTTTTCTTTTTTTATTCACAAAAATCTTGCTGTTAAAAGCAGCAAAAGTTTGGCAAGATCACGTATTTCTTGTATTGCTTAACATATTGTAGATATATATGTGTGTGTGTATATGTGTATGAGAGAATTTAATTATTTTTATTGTTGTTGCTTATTGTCTTTTAATCAAATAATTTCTTAAGAAAATTCATTCAAAATGTTCTCAACCAACCATCCATTCATATATACAAAGCAGATGCTTACAAAGATTCCTTATAAATACCCATACACTCACACTCGCACTCGCACTCGCACTCCCACTCCCACTCACACTTACACTTACACTTGCACTCATCATACATTTGTTGTTGTTTTTTTTTCTTCTTAAATTTAATTTTAAAATTTCTTTTGCTATTCTTGTAAATTGATTTTGTTTTTGGTTTTCATTTCTATTCTCGGCACACATACATACGTACGTAGTATCATGGTGGTGGCATAACGAAACAATAATTTTCAGAAAATATTTTTTGAGAAAAGAAATTTTGAAATTCAATTTTCAATTCTATTCTAATGAACTCAAACGATATGGTAATAGCATTAGATTTGGCATTAGTTTCTATTGTTCTTCTTCTTCTTGTTCTTCTTCTTTTTAAACATAAGTAAATAAAAGTGAATTCAAAATGCAGTTAAAATAATTAGAAATTCAGGTGGAAGGTATGCATGTGCATGGGGCTATATTAAGGCGGTTCTTCATCATGATAACCTTAAATAAGCATCCATCCGTATGACATCCTCTTGAGCAGTTAAGCAACGAAAATGAAATATCAAGCTACGTATATACATACATACATACATACATACAGTCAGGATTCGGAACTACCTCCTCTTACCACTTATGTTGTGTGTTTTAATTTTATCCACAAATGACGGAACTTACAGTTTAAGGTCGCCTCCGAACGACTATTTTATTTGCTCTTAGAGTTTTTGCCAGAAACCTGCTGAAAGGAACTCATGACCAGGTCATGCCTGACCTCGAGTTTGAACTGTGATCTCACGTCTAATAAGCCAACACACTACCTACTTGGCTACGGCCACTCTCACATAAGGGCTACATACTGTTTTTAAAAAAGTACAGAGCAACAGATTTGAAACAACAAATGAATCCAGAACAGATATTAGTAGACTGGAACAGAAGTTTTTTGCTTGGAAAGCGAAATATTCCGAGGCCATTAAGAAATACAAAGCTAGGATCATAGTAACATTATTTAATAGTTAAATCACCAACTGCACCTTCTTCTTTTATGAGATGAAGTTCGAAATAATGGGACTAATTGATTAAGCTGAGCAACTAGGATTTACCTCAGTTGGGTACCAAGGCATGGACAGGCAGATGAACTTGTAGGAAGCGGAGCTTCTACATCACTGATGTGACCAAAAACCTTTTTGTAAAGAAGAGTAGCGGAAGAGAATGTAGAAAGAAACAGAATATACATGCACAATTGGTCACTGCAACTCTTCAGTCTGGATTACAACCTAGTTTCTTACATCACTGGTGTTGTGTTTGTTAATTTTACACATGAGTGGCAGGACTATTCCCAAGGACAGATTTTTGAGAAACTTTTCCGTGGCAATTTTATTTTTACTCTCAGAGTTTTTGCCAGCGTACTGCTGAGTGGAAAAGTCGCCGAAGAGGAATTTTTCATATTTTCATTCTGATGTCTGACCTGGAGGTTTGAATCGAGGTTCCTGTCTAACCTCAAGGTTCATGTCTAACCTTGATCGAAACCCGCCAACACACTACCTATCAGACCAATATCACTACCTCTAAAGCAAAGAAAGAAACAGAAGCTGTTGTCAAACCAAATAGATTTGATGCAATGCAACCTAATGTTTGAAGGCGATTACAATCGTACATCAAACTATTTATGAGGTTATGAGGTTAGTTAGCTAACTTTTTACTTAGGGCTCTGTAGACTCAAAGAACACTTGGTCAGATAAAGAAAACAAATGGATTTATATCAAGAACTAAGCTGTGTTTTTCATATAAAACTGACGAACGTGTGATACCATTCGTCTTACAAAAATAGGCCTTACAGCTGGCAAAATAGTTCCCATTTATTCGATATGCTTTAACAATTCACCACTATGTTTACAGATTGTACTCTTAAGCAGCCGTAATGCTCATTTTGTGTTTGCAAGAATATGTGTGAAATGGTTTGTCTTATAGAAACAGGTCTTTGACTTCAGATGGCCGTTGTCAACTATCAAAACTTGGAAGCCGATATCGCAAGACCCCATACAACGTTCTGTTGTCAATACCATATTGTTTTTGATAGCTTTCCTATTGTTTCTATTCAAATCATATCCACTGACCACTTTCACTGGCTTATATTGAAGCCAGTTCTTCAACCGATATTAAGAACTTGAAACGGCCCCATCCCCCCCTAATAAATATTTCAATTTATTATTAGTTGTGCTAATTATATTCTAATGTTTTATTTAATAATTAGTACGTGGCTTTATATTACAAAACTACCACAAAATTTCCTGTGCAATTTATATCCTACAGTTCTCCAACATATGCATCCAATGCAACCAAGTTTTCAAAAGGTTGGAATGCTCACACGTTGGGTAACAAATTACACAACAAATGTAAAGTAAAAAAAATTCCCTAATAAAGTTAGAAATATTTCTCGTTGTTGATATGTTTATACGGATAATAATAATAATCGAAATAATAATCCTGTTTTAAAGTAAGTAAGGATAACACGTAGTTCTTCATACACACACACACACACACATACTTCGTCTTCTTGGAATTTTAAAAAAAAATAAAAATTTTTTAAATTCTCTCTCCTTTCAACAGAGATTAAATTAAAATTAAAATAAAATTCACCCATACACACACACGCACATGCATGGACAATTTGCTAAGAAAATAATAATTTAATGCACACACACATACATACATACATACGTATGGAACAACTATGCTTGAATTTAGTTGTTCGAATTAGAATTTCTTTCTTGTTTTTTGGTTTGTTTTTTATCAAACACAGAAGAAGAAGAACACATTTAAGCGAAATATGTTAATAATCAGGACAAACAACATGAGAGAGAAGAAAAGAGCAGAGAAAAACAAAATAAAAAAACTAAAAAATATGGAAATGAAAACAAAAAATTTTTCTTGTTGTTTTTTTGTTTTTGTATACCGAAAAACTTTTAAAGAAAATTAAAATATTTACATGCATAATATCTACATACATATGTAGATGTGTAGATGTGTGTGTGGGTTAATATTATATTCCATTCCATGCCATTAGGGTGGCACAAATTGATGGACAACAAAATAAATTTGATTTCTTAAGCTTTAGTAAAGGAGTAGAGGCTCTTAACCTTAAGTAAGTTGTGCTAACTGCCTAACAAAAGTACTGAATTGGCAAATAGATAGGCTATGATTTGATTAGAAGGGGGGAGGGGGTAATGTTTAAAAATCGAAATACTATCGTGGAAATAATCATGCAAACTTAAGCGTCTTCTACGATATATTACAACCTGGATGCTTGGGTTTGTAGTCATCAAATAGGCATGGCCGGCATGGCCCCATAGTTTATTAAGATAGATAGGTAGGTTGGTAGGTTAGAGAAAGTATACTAAGTACAGTATCTAGAGGTCAATTTGACTCATTGTACCCAATCGTCCTTAGTCTAGCAGATAGTGTGTTGGCTTATTAGACGTGAGGTCACGGTTCAAACTCCCCAACTCAACATCTTCAAAACAAACGAAATTTAAAGAAATTTGAAAAAAAATTTCCTTGGCAACTGCCTCTCAGCAGATTTCTGGCAAAAACTCTGAGAGTAAATCAAAAACTTCCATGAAAAGTTTCTCAAAAACTCTGTCGTCCGAAAAACAACTTTAAACTGTGGGTTGGTTCCGCGGCTCATGTATAATATTAACGCATACAACCAACATAAGTGCTGCGTAAGAAGCTAGATTGTAATCCTGGCTGAAAGGTTGTAATTACCAATTATGTATGTATGTGTGCCGCATAGTTGATAGTGTCCAAAATCTCATTATCTTCAATACAATATTTTGGGCGCGATTATAATCCAGTTTCTCATAACATCACTCATGTTGTGTGTGTTCATTTGATACATGAGTGACAATCTTTTAGTTCACAGGAAAAAGCTTGTGAAAAGATAACTCACAACTGGCGGTATTGCCATTAAAGCCATTAAATCCGTAATGTTATTTGATCAAGAGAATGCACCGTCTCTTAAATCATTGCGAACGAAAGCAAAATTGAATGATTTAAGCCAGCTTTGGAAATTACGGTGGATGCTGGAGCAACTCGAAGGCCATTTGTCGGCGTAGTAGTCAGCCTATACTGGCAATTTTTCTTACGGAAAACATACTTTCCTCTTCAGACTTTATTAGTGACTCTGTGGTCTAGTTCGTTCTGGCAGCCAATGTGGGCAAAACTAAGCATATGTTATCGACAAGTAGGAATATACGGCGTATCGGATCCCAGCTTACTACCGATAATTATACTTTCAATATCGCCAATGAATTTATGTATAAATTTGTCCGTCGTTACCAGGAAAAATGATGTCAGTCTGGACATCAAGCGTAAGATCAACTCTTGCCAATATGGTCTCAATAGACAATTGAGTAGAAGAGACTTCCCTGGTATAATGAAACCTATACTGTACAAGTCTTTCATCCTCCCTGTGATTCTATATGGCACAGAAGCATGGACGCGATTAAACATCGATGCAGCAGACCTCACGGTATTCGAGAGAAAAGTCCTACGCAAGATCTACGTGGGCAATGATTTCTGCATTCGATCTTTTAATGTGGTGTATGAACTCCTCAACGATATGAATAACAGCAGCGGCTGCTCTGGCTCGACCATGTCATTCGAAAGAAAGAGTATGTTTGATACGGCAATTAGCGGCAGTCAGCGAAAGGGGGGAAATTATCTACGTTGGTAGCACCAAATAGAGGAAGAGCCCTGTCATCGATTGGTGTGGCCAACCGGCGAAGGCTCGCAAGAAACAGTGACGCCTGGAAGGACGTGTTAAAGCAGGCCGAAATCCAATAGACGGGTTGTTAATGGCCGGTTAACTAGTCGAAATATCTTCAAGCAATATGTACGACTTTGAGGGTATATTACTCTAGTGGACAGGCAACGTTAATAGAATCTCTAGATAAGAGAGAGAAAGCTCTTCTATCATTGCTTCATTGCTTCTCATTGTTGTTCAGAACACTTTAAAATCGATTCCTTTTTGAAACTTGCTACTGTTTATGCGTGCTTATACGACGTAGTTAGATTAGATTCGCCATATTTTGTGCTTCTTTAATCGTTGACACGTCTGAGCTGTCTAGTGTTCATACATGTTTGTTGTCTGAGGCTACAGAGATCCCCACTTCATGCCTTGAAGATGATCTAGAAAGATTCTTTTTTTCTTTCATAAGAGCTTGTCGTCAGAGGTCCATATGCAAATAAGCCGCCAGTAAGCTAGTGTTTCTGTTCATACAACTGGCGGCGTAACCCTATTGCTAGTCAATAGACATACCCTAGCTTATGCAAGTTAATGTGTGTACATCAGCATAAAAGCATATTTGCATGCGGGTGTATGGATGTATGTATGTATGTATGTATGTGGGTATGTATGTATGCATGTGGGTATGTATGTATGTATGTATGTGCGTATGTGGTAACAAACAAAATGCTTGCCACATACAAATTTACTCGAATGCAACACGTTGTACAATTTAGACATTTACACTAATACACTTACAAATTCCAAATGTGTGTGTGTGTGTGTGTGTATATAAATAACAATTGCATTTACATTGTAATTGCAACAATACTATTGTACTTGTTGCTATAGTTGTTGTTGTTGCAAGTAGTAGTTGAGAAATTTTTAAGTGTGATAATTTGTTTTGACAAATTTTTTTCGTATTGTAAATTGTTGTTGTTGTTATTAAAGATATAAAAAAAAGATGGTAACACACAGATACACACGCACACAACAGAAAAATAAAGAAAAAAACTAGAAAATGAAATAGAATTCTTCATTGCACATGAATGCATGCATTTATGAAGATACAACAAGACTGGGAGACACACATAAATGCTTAAAAACTTAGCTCAGAGTTGCCTATCTTGTTGAGTTCTTAAAACTTTTAAGCCAAAAGCAATAAGGAAAGATGACTCTGAAGACATATTCGTAAACATATTGTGGCATAGAAAGACCCATACGTTCGGATTCTTTTTGTTGCTCCCAAACACAAGCATAAAAACATTATTATTGTCAACAAGAGCATAAAGTCGGTGTGTGTGTGTGTGTGTGTGTGCTTGTATTTGTAGAGTTTTCTATGCTCCAAAAGTTTTTACAATACATATTTAAATATTCGATTATATGACAGGATATTTTTTCTTTTTTTGCCATCCTGTTTATGTAGGATTTTCGTTTTTTTGTGGGAAATTATGCAATACAGGGTGTTTCATAAGATGGAAGGAAAAGTTTATTAAAGAAGTAAGAAAGCTTTGCAATTAAGTGAGTGCAGAATGTTTGCGAGCATTAATCTAACCATTGTAGGTATGCCTGACCTGTAGGAGCACACTTTTGTTTGGGGCCACTTCACGAAAGTCTATTGATGGAACGATAAACGAAAATAAGCATTATGTTAGCACCATGACAAGACGAACATACTTCCGCCAACTTGAATAGATATGGCAAGCATATTGAAGTCGCCGTAGTCTAGTAGGTAGTGTGTTGGGTTATTAGACGTGATTCCACGGTTCAAACCCACAGAGGGAATAAAATTGCCATGAAAAGTTTCTCAAAAATCTGTGGTTCGGAGTCGCCTTTAAGCTGTACGTCACGCCACGCATGTAGACATTTAACACACGCAACATAAGTGGTGTGAAAAGCTAGGTTGTAAGTCTGACTGAAGTGTTGTAATAACCAACTCTGTATGTACGTATGGAAGTGTATGTGAAAAGTGTAGTACGATGCGGGAGAAAACACTGCGAGTCCAGTAGTTCTCTTCCCGTAGTTGCTTTAGGTAATCGCTGCTTGGATTTGGACTGGATAGATTCACTACGTACTCAAACTGTGTACATGAATATGAAGTAGCATAACACATATTCATACCAATGGAAATGAAATGGACTTTACACCAGACTAGCTCTTCGATGAATCCTAATGTTATATGGAAACCGGGGCAGTTGAAATGACAGAGCCAAAATTTGTCATAAGAAAACTGTGAAACTAATTGGCTGTCCTTAAAGTAATACCTAGATCCGTGAAGAACGAATTGTTGAGGAGTATGTAGGTGGTAGCAAAGGTAAACTGTGAGTTAAGAAGACAAGAAAAAACCTTGTTACCCACCAAAGACATGGAATACGTGTGTTCATTGAGCTCTGAAGCAGTTGACAACTGCCCCTAATTTTCATAAAAAAAATCAGCTCCAGCGATAAGCATATTGAGGGATAAATGAGCACGTAAACAAATAAAAATTTTCTAATTTCCATGATCATTCACGTGAAAACCAAGATCATACAATGCGCATACCGAAAAAGTCATTGTTTGATGTGGATCTTGTGCTAATTGCGTTAACGGATCATATATCTTCAAGGCCATCACTGTCAACAGTGACCTCTATAGGTTGGTGATTACCAACTTCTTTTGTCCTGAATTGAATAATCTGTACACCAACAACACTTGTTTTTAATACGACGACGTTACGTGCTACAAAGCTCAGGTCACATATATATTCTGCATGAACGTTTTTTAATTTTGTTGTTTAGGGAAGTCGTCGTTGTCTAGGTGGGTAACGTGTTGGCTTATTAGACATGAGGCAACGGTTTAATACTCAAGAAAGACATCTCCAACACTTCGACGAAATAATGAAACAATATTTCATCAGCGACTTCCTCTCGGCAGTTTTTGGCAAAAACTCTCTGAGAGTGAAATAAAATTGCATGAAAAATTCCTCCAAAATCTGTCATTCGGAGTGGAACTTACACTGTAGGTCCCGTAGGTTGTTTGAGACTTCACATATGATTTCTAAAGCCTTAGAATGTCCAAATGGATTAACATTTCAAACTGAGTTGTGAACACTGCAATCCACATACCTCAACGCTACTGAATATCATCTTGCATTGCAGATCCCTTTTCTTTTTTCAAATTATGAAGGCAGCAAATATTTTTGCATGTTTGGCATAAATTCGATAGAAAATAAAGAAAAAAGAAAAAAGCCGAAAAAAAAGAAAATATTTTAAACAGAAACAACAATAACAACAATAAAATACAAACCGTAAATACATAAACAAAAAACAAACCAAACATATACAGGCATTATTAGAATTTAAATAAAAATGTAATAAATATGTACGTGTATTGTATATGTGTGGGTGCTGCTGCATTTCGTATATTATTTTGGCACTTTTTTTTTTTGCTTTTGCACAGAAATTTGCTTGAGAACGACTCGTTTGTATGCATTTATTCGTGCATAATTTCCAACAGAGCATCTCTCTATTAAACAAATGATGTATGCATGTGTGCCTACATATGTGGTTGTGTGTGTGTATGTGTATAGTTTATTCTCTTTCTTTCGTTCTCTCTTACTCTTTATCTATGCACACATAAGAAAAATATTTTTGCACAAATTTTTGTTGCATATGTTCCGTTGCTAATTCATGCATGTGGGTGTATGTGTGTATGGGAGTGTGTGTGTATGGATTTATTTGTCTCTTTCATTAGTTATTAAATGGCACACGTAAACTCTCATTTGTTTTTGGAAGAGCAAAAAAAAAACTTGAAAATTTGTAAGAAAGAAAAAAAAAAGGAAATTTAGGCTGGCTTTGATTGTATTTGTTGTTGTATTTTATTCCCTTAGCATTTATTGTGTGTTTATTTGTTTGATATTTTTTTCGGGGGGTTTTTTGTTTCTTTATAACATTTGTTATCATATTTGTTTGATTTTAATATGCAGCATAATATTGGAGTTTAAAAATGTAAAGACGTTTTGCCTTATGTTTGCCTTAAGTTATGTTTGCTGTTGTGGACTTAAGCAGTTACACAGAAAGAAATTTTTTTTGTATAATGCAGGAAAACACGTTTCCTTACAAAGCGATTGTGTGCAGTGCAGAAAATATCTCCCAATGAGTCACTCCGTATTGTTACTCCCACAGTTTCTTTAAAAACCGAAGATTACACACACAAGTAATTCAAAAGTGTTGTGCGGCGAGTTAGAATACCCAAGCACACGAGAAGCCTACAGCTGGGAAAAGATTGACTGCTTTTTCGACTAGGATACATAAAAACATACGTAATATGGTCATTACAAGTCTCCAATTGGGTTTATAACCAATCTTCTCACACCACTTATATTGTGTGTGTTAATTTTACACCTAAGTAGCATGACCTACAGTTTAAAGGCGACTCCGGATAACAGATTTTTGAGAAACTTTTCATGGCAATTTTATTTTACTCTCAGAATTTTTGCCAGAAATCCACTGAGAGGAAGCCGAAGGAATATACTCTGATGTCAGTCTTGGAGTTTAAACCCTAACCTTGAGTCTAATAAGCCAACATACTACCTACTAGACTACGGCAACTATACCCGTGACCTGACGGGCTTCCGTAAAATTTTTGATGTTGAATGGACATAGTCGGGTTGAATTCCAATTATTTTCAACTCTCGTATTACAATTATTGCCAATTAGTGTGGTTATCTTCTGCTATATTTATTTACTATCGATATGTCAACTTCTAGAATTCAACCTGGTGTTTTTACCTTTCGTATTGTTTACATGTAGTTTTGTTATTGTAATATGATTTTTGTTTGTCTCTCGTTATATTCATTCTTTGGCTTCTAGAATACCAAATATGTCTTGGCATTCTTCTTTGGTTGCTTTACAGACCATAATTTGCAACAGACAGTCATTTTTCTCTGAGTGTATTTCTCAATTAGCATTTGCAACATAATGAAGTCCTACAATCTGTTCATTGTGAATTTCTCATTATATTCGGATGTACACAGAATTTTACGTGTGTTTTCATATCTGAACATAGGTTCAGTTGTACTCTACATTATATTATGTGGGATGGCGGTATGTGTGATTATAGTTTACGTTTGATTTTGAACCCCATTAATGTGCATAATATATGATCGATTGCCTCAAAGTCTCTTCTTTTTAGGAAAACTTGAGAGAAAAATTTATGAACTCTAAGCCATTGCTTGAAAACATTAACCTTTAAAGTTTCTCACACAAAAACATGTCAGATCCTGGCGTTTAATAATCTTTCTCGAGAAGGAAATGGCCGGAACAACAGCGAATAATTTCCATGATAAAATGCACATGAAATGGAAACAACACAGTGCTATTTGGTCCTTTACGTTACATTCCTATCTGTAAAGTTGATAATATAGCACAATGCTTGGAAAAATAAATGCTGAAATGCTGAAAGAATGCAGGCTCAACTGGAATTACTAGATCCTTTACATTCTGAACGGAAAAGCTGACAATGTAGAACAATGCCTGGAAAAAAGCATCTTAAAGAATGCAGGATCAACTAGAATTACTAGGAACGGTAAGCTGACAATGTACCTGCGGAAGGAGAGTCTGCAAGACTTCAGGGGCATCTGACGTCATTGTCATATAAACAAGTAAAGCGCAGAAAATTGTTCGGATAAATAGCCACACTCAGAGAAAGATTAGGAGCCCATATCGTGGGTAAATGGAAAATGAATTCAATGTGTTCGTAGGCATATTTAGATGTTGAAAAACCACCCAAATCAATCAATGGTCTCAACAAATAAGCTATAATGGATCTTTAAGCCTACTCCAGTGAATGCTAGTCTATTCAGGGGAAGGGAGAATATGACTAAAACGTTGTAGAACTGTGTTTTCGATTTCTTTCAAAGAGAAAGATGGGAATATATTGAATCCAAATAAGCCTCAATGATTGCCGTAATTGAAGTCGCCTTAGTTTAGAAGGAAGTGAAGCCGAGTTTCAAACCCTAGTGCAGACATCTCGAACGAAATATCACTTTTGTTCACTTCCTCTCAGCTGCCTTCTGCCAAAGACTCGCAAAGTAAATCAAATTTGAATTTTGAAAATTACAGGTTCCACTGCCAATGGATAAAAGTAACACACTCGACATAAGTGATGCGAGGCACTAGATTGTAATCCTGACTAAAGGGTTGTAATGATCAATTAAGTTCAGGGAAAAAATTAAATTAAAATTGATACGGAATTTGTGGTCACTGTTTAGTGTGAATTCATGCAAATGGAATGTGGTTTCCTAGTAACAAATGCCACAGAAACTGAAATGATTCAACGATTGTTATTAGCTGTAGTTGTCTATATTTGAGGACAGGTTTTTTGAGAAGTACCACCTTAACTGAACTGAGCTTAGTGAGGATATAAAATTGATTCAAATTTAATGTTAAATTGATTATCATGTGACATGTGTAGTGTATCTAGAATATGATATATTTTGACAGATTAAAACTTTTCTTATTTGTTTGTTTGTTTGTTTGTTCGTTCTTTGCGTTCTTTTATTCCACAATAATTTCTTTTTCTCTCTTTACTTCTTAAAAAATAGAAATAATTTCCATGGAATTGTTTTTATTTATTCAGTAGTTTTTGTTTTATGTTGCCAGAGTATTTTTTCTTTCCTTTCTTTGTTTTGTTTTCATTTCTCACCCAAAGTACTGTGTTTACAAAAATGATATACTAACAGTGGCATACACATATGCTTTGTTTTCTATTTTATTTATTTGTTTTTGTTTTTGTTGTTCGTTTTTTCATTATTTATTTATAAAGAAGATATTTTAATTCTTCTTCTTTTTTTATTTTTTTTTGCAACATTTTATCATGTTTTTTTTCTTTTTCACGTTTTGTCCGTATTTTGTTGTAGCAAAAGTTGAGCAAAAACTTCAAATTGTAATTTGCCCGTAGATCTGCAGAGTCTTAAGAAAACATATTTGAAACAATGGAGACTAAAAATAGAAATAAAAATGAAATACAAAAATAGAAATGGAAACAGAAGAGGAAACTAACACACGAAATTTACACCACAGCTCATGTGACAAAACAAACAAACGGTAAAGCTGACATATTTAGACAGGAAACCCCCTAAAAAAAAAAACTCATGCAACAGATGGGAGAGTTTTATACGTAGAAACCAATGAAATAAAAAATATTTCTTCCTAACAAAAATTTGTACCCTCGAAGTCGACTTTAAACAGTAGGTTCTGGCATTCACTAATAGAATTAAAATACACGCAATACGGTTGGTGTAAGAAGCTAAGACGTAAAACTGATCAAAGTGTTGTAATAGGGAATTATTGCTTTTGATTCGATACATAATCCCTTCAATTTCCATTAAGTTCCCATTTAATATGGAAAACACAACAAATTTTAAAACATTTTCTTTGGTTTACAACCCAATTCTATCAGTCATACATGTTGTAAGTGAGCCCATCTATCAAACGTTTTGAAATCACTTTCAACTACAGATCCTACATCTTTGTTGTGTTCAAACTTTTTACCAGATTTTGCACGGCAAATTGGCTTTGATTGTTTTCTATACCAAAATGCATCATTTCTTCACTTTCCTTAGACGCAAACCATCCTGTTCAGTTAACTGTTGAGGCTGTTATACTATCGCACGCGTAAAAATATGGAAAAATATCTCAGTCGTGGCGGCTTAAAAACTCAAATATCGCACAAAGGTTCACATACATACATAATTGGCCATTACAACCCTTCAGTCAGGACTACGGCCTAGCTTCTCACAGCACTTATGTTGTATGCGTTAATATTATACATGAGTGGCGGGACCTACAGTTTAAAGTCGACTCCGAACGACAGATTTTTTTGAGAAACTTTTCATGGCAATTTTATTTACCCTCAGAGTTTTTGCCAGAAATCTGCTGCTCGTTTTTGATGTCTGATCAGGGATTCGAACCCTGGCCTTTCATCTAATAAGCCAACATATTAGACTACGGCGACTTCACAAAGGTTCACGATAATTTTTTTCTGGTTGTGTTAGAAGTAAACGAGGCACTCGGTCTTGAGCCCGACATTCTTGTCGTCGAACAACCGTTTCTCAATTAGCTGACCACTGTAATGTTTATCATGGTAGCTACTGTTGTCGCTTTGAAACCCGCTCATCCAATTTTCGTATTCAGTTGTACACTAAGGAACATATTTTTCCTAGAGAATATGATTCTACTGTACTATGAGAGATCGGTATTTGTTGACCTGCAACCTTTTCAAGGGTATTATTGAATTATCAGAGTTAAACATGTAACTTTTTGATTTAAAACCAAGGTTTTTAATTTTTTAGCGCTGTACGCTTTGTCCATTAATTCTTAATTTTTTTTCTTTATCCCTCTTAACCATTCCTTAGGATTTACAGGCCAGAGAATCGTATGGTAGATTACTGAATTTTTGCCTTGGTCCTGGTGGAAAAAAAATTCTTTCTAAGCCTAATGCGTTCGTTTTTTTTAGTGTTGATTAAGACATTGAGATAATTTTCATCAAGATGGCTTAGTCGACTTGAAACAGTAGGCCTCACCATCCATGTATTAAATTAACACACACAATATATATGGTGTGAGAAGAGAGCTAGGTCGTAATCCTAACTGAAGCATTATAATGACCAATTAAGTAAGTAGAATGTTTGTAAGAATGGTTTGTTGACTAGTTATGCGACATTTTTAGATTTTTTATAAGCGATGATATTTGTTACTGTATTCACGCTGCGGCGCTTATCTAGAGACCTTGTTTCTTTTTCCTCCTTTTCAAAAAGGGAGCGTGTACCATACTTGAAATGTGTACGATAAATAAAGGGAATGCAAACACTTACAACTTGACTACGTTTAGCACTACGATGTTCAAATTGAAACGAACTGGGCCACGATTAGCCTTGGCATCAAAAGTGGACTTAATTTCTTGTTCGGTCACACGTACTCTTCACCACAGCCCTTGTAAAGGTAGTTACTTTAATGACTGACAAATTAACCTTGACTTCTTGACAAAAATCCCATTTTTGTGCGTTGTTTGGTCTCGTCTAGTGTCGTCTTGTGAATCCACATTTCGTCTACGTATGTAAAGACATACATAACCTATATATAATTGATCATTACAATCCTTCAGTTAGGATTACAACCTAGCTTCTCATTTTATACATGAGTGGTGCGACACCTACAGTTTACAAACGACGCTGAACAACAGATTTTAGAGAAATTTTTCTTGGAAAATTTTTTTTACTCTCAGAATTTTTTCTAGAAATCTGCAAAGAGGAAGTCGCTGAAGAAGTTGGAGATGTCTGGTATAATGAACCAAGGTCTCGTCTAATAATACAACACACTACTAGACTACGGCGACTACATATACGAAAGAACTCGTCCATATTTGCTGAGGAACAACTTCAAATATTCTTGCAAAGCTGTCAACTTCTTTGAAACTATCATTAGCAGTGTTCTTTGAAAAATATCTACGTTTGTTGTTGTATTATCAAAGATTCTACCAAATATAGTAGAGACATAAACCATATTTTGCATTTTTCATTAGCCCTATGGGCCTAGAACAATAATATTTTCGAATTTAATCGCTTAAACACTTTATAACTCCTTGGGAATTCATGTTAAAATTATTATCAGGTGGCATTTAACATTTAAGTTCGTTTATTTAAATCCGTTTTACAAACAAACAAGGTCGACCTTTTAAACTCACAAGCCCTTAGGTAGACATTCGTATTTCGTTTCTTAACAAGGAAAATAATGCTCATCTTACGGTTACTCATTAAAGAAAGCAGACAAAAACATTCTAAAAATATTTTAAAATTAGGAAACGAAAGAAAGAAAGCATTTTCCTTTTGTAAAGTTGTTGCTATAAAATACCCCCTTCCAATACACTCATACACTCATACACAAATACATAGCATACACTCAGTGTCGTGTATGTAAATGGTTCTTGGCTGAACTTTATTTTTTTTTTTAAGGAATATTGCAATTGTCTTAAAAAGATCCTGTTGTTGTTGCTGTTGTTGTTGTGTTCTTATATCAAAAACAGCACTCTGCTCTCTACTAATTTGTGTTGTTTCTGTGTTGTTTTGAAAGAGGAGGAGGAGGCCATTACTTAAGGACAAACAGATGAAATACTTTTCTCAGCAGCCCCTGTTCCCCCTTTTTCTTTTTTCTTTAGATGCTTCAATTTGCCAGAGAAGGGATTTTTGTGAGAGTTAAGGAAAGAGAGAGAAAGAGAGAGAAGAGAGAGCAGAGAGTAAAAGTTTTACAACATAATGTTGTCGTAAGTACAAAGTATTTGTTCTCTTTTAAAGAGTGTTTTGCCTAAGTATATGCCTTGTACGTACGTACGTACATATGTTTGTTTGTTTGTTATGTAGAGAATGTACGATTGTGTGTATTTTTAAAATGTTTTATTCCTTTGAGAGAACTTTTGTTTAACCAAACAACAACAATAAGAATAGCAAATAAATAAAGAACAACAAAAACAATTTTGTTGCCAAGCTGGACTATCGTGCAGCCTACAGCCCATAAGGCTATCGTAACAAGCATCAATGAAAGAGCAAATAAAACCGTAAAGCTGTGCTGGAAGAGGAGCAATTTTTGGAATAAAAAGTATTCCTGATTGTTGGATCAAAATTTTCTGGATTTAAAATTTAGTTTATTTGAGGGAATATATCCGATCCCCTACCGATAAAGTGTCTGATTATGGTCGGCATTGTGGCCTATGGAAAGATACTTGCCTTGCTATATTCAAGTTTACATGGAGGCTCCAAGTGACTATTTCTAGTTGAAAGCCTAGAATCCATTTGTTCTTTAAGTAATTTGTACTGAGCTGTCTAATCTATTGGACTTAAAATTTGCTTTGTGCGTAGGTCATAAAAACATGTTCCAATGGAAATCAAAACACTAGACTCTGACGTGATATTTCTACCAGAACATGTTACTGCTGTTGCTGAATAGAAGCGCTCTCTCTTGTGCAACAAAGCTCTTAATTCGATTATCAATAATACTTCTTCTCTCTTCTTCCTTGAGCAGATTCAATAGGCGTGATCTATGCCAGATCTTCGATCCAGTAGGAGCTGCCGATGACTTGCGCCTTCGAACCAGCAATACGTTGTATGAGTTTCTTAAAAACATGGACGTTGTTTAATGCATTTGCATCCAGTAGTCATGATTTACACTGGCTAGACCATACAGTTTGGTCGGAAGAGGTTGTTCCAGCGTGATAGATATTTTATGTAGGCATTAGTGGACGTCCGCTCTCCTCAGACAGTCATTGTTACTCTTACATATCATCGATAAGAACAAATAAACTATCAGTAAACGGTACTCTCACTCAACAGCTCATTGTTGTTGTGTAGTTTCATTACAAGGCCCTGCTAGATTAGATCGCTGGAACAGATTCCAGCCGAACTATTACAGGGTATGTTGCGACGAGGAGAGGTTTAGAACTACGAAATATTTCCTGTTTTCTGTCCAGTTCTTAATAGGCTGAGGTGAGACCCTGGGAAGGGCTTTGACCCTTTGTCGGGAGCCGACGTTAAGACGCTCCATAATCTCCATAAATAGGTTGAAATGATGGGAAGCTGTAGTTGCACTCTCTGTGTTTTTTCCTCTTTTTTCCTTGCGGTCTCCTATCCTTCCTTATCTAGTGTTTTCCTTTTCCTTATTTTCCTATAATATTATCCCTCTTTCCTTCTAGGATCGCTCTTACAATGGATGAATTTTAGGCTCTGGGTATTTACTTGTTTCCAAAAGCCTAACCTAACCTTTATTCATAACAGACATCAATAAATAAAGGTACTCCCAAATCGGTATATTAAGTAGTTTCTAGAATGACAGGGTTACCATTTTTTCAATTTTTCTAGATGAAATTATTGAGGTGTTGTGTTATATGCAGTGGCGAAGAATTTGATTCCCACACCCTGTCAAGAGTTAGCACTGCCTTATGCTCATTGTTGACATAATTCTCATCGTTAGCTTTGTGAACTTCCTGAATGGATTATTAGAAAAAAGGTTTCTTTATAATTTCAAAAGAACTGAGATTTCTGAGGTTTATAGTCTAATATTCTGATACCTATACATACGTATTCTATCATAGTACCTATAAAGTCTAGCCTAAGTGCTCTTAAACTTAATTGCTGCAGAGTTGACGGGGACTGCGGATGAATGAATGCCGACCGTATGTCCGTCTGGAGGAAATAATAGGCAGACTGGATTACTGCTTTTTTATGGAACAGGTATATATGCACCTTAACATTAGAAACAAACATGCTGCTTTCTTCATCACCTCTTTTCCCTTTCTGGGACGAATACAAAGTATCCTTAAACCTCCGCGTGTTTTTTAACTTGCCTATCAAACCTATGTATCTACTGTATGAGCAATATGTAGGGTATACTCAATGAATGGTTAAATGAACACATACTACCATGTAAAACACATTTTCTCACACACACACACACACACTAACATTTAATTTAAATGTGAATGTATCTGTCTAAGTAAAGGTGTGTGAGAGTGAGTGTTTTAGAGATTTTCTGTGTTTTTCTAAACAGAATTTCGATTGTATGAGTGTGTTTTAAAAAATTTGTAGAAATATTGTTGTTGTAGACGTTGTTGTTGTTGTTGTCATTGTAAAATGTAAACATTATGTGAGGTTATATGTGTCAGTGTGTAGTAGAAAGTTGTATTGTCTTGTATTGTGTTCAAATTTTTATTTGCGTTCATTGTTGTTATGAAAAACTCTTTAAAAGAAAACTTATGTTTTGAGAAATTTGTTACTCATTTACCTAAAAAAACACACACATACACACTCAAATATACATAAACACACACACACACACTTAAGCACATAATAATTGTTTTGAATACTAAAGGTGCCCGAAAATAAAATAAAAAAGAAAAGAGAAATTTGTTTCACAATTTGTTTATATTGGCCACACACTTTTAATATTCTCTTTCTAGCAACATCACTTTGTCTCTCTCTCTCTCTCTCTCTCTCTTACTCTCTTTTGTACACTCTCATTTAAAGTGTTAAAGTGCTTTATATGAGTGTGATATGAGTGTATTGTGCTCTGTTGCTGTTGTTGTTGTTGTTGTTGTTGTTTTATTTTATTTTATTTTTTTTTTTTGAAACTTTATTAGCAACAAATGACCACACAAGTGCTCATTTATGGTCTTGCTTTGCAAATGAATTTCAAGCAAATAAAACGGATTTGATAGTTTCGTAGCAGAATGTTTACTTTTTGGATTTTAGGGAAGGACATCCAATAGAAATTGTTTGTGATTGTA
>QOCX01000845.1:0-19198 GCA_005959815.1 Sarcophaga bullata
ACATAACCACAGGCTACACCTTTTTTTGTATGAAAATAAATTGTTTTAAAATCAATGGCCTATTTCCTCTCTAGCTTGTAGATCTAAGCGCCATCTGTAGTTAGAAAAGGTTTGCCATCTGAGTTCTGATAATCTTTTTTCCCACATCGCTGGATATGCGATAATTTTCAGACTGGCTCTCGTTACTATTTTCGTAACTGTTCACGGATAGTCAATACTAGACTCAAAATATTTTTCAGCACAATCTCACAACATAAATTTAAATTGTGTCAAACACTTTGGGCTTAAACAGTGTCTGCGCCTCTACCAGTTTTTCTTTTTGCCTGGTATTCCTTCCTAAACTCCTTCTTCCTACATCACAAAAAAAATTGTAGCAAATTAAGCTGCCTGCTCATTGCCTTGAATATCCATCTGACCCGTCAGTCCTTTGTGCAATGGCTAGTCTGAAACAAGACTCAAATCTTCTCCCATTGTATGAAGCCTCTGTAAGTTTATATTTTCTCAAATTTGTCTGGTTTGAGCAATCTCTGACCATTTTTGTCCTCCCTGGGCTGGACTGGGCTTCAAATACAAACTATTTTCCACTCCCACGGTGGTAAAGAAATTTTCATGCTGGCAAACTTATCTTGTCTTAATTCTCATGTCACTTGTGAACCTCTGTCGAACTGACTCGGCTTGCCCATACTAATCACGACTGAATTTCATAGAAGCTTAGGCTATTACCCTCAACCTAACTGTTAAATAGTCTAATTTTGTCTCCATCCTCTGTATTTCATGACCAAATTGAGCAGAGCTCACCTTCCAATACCGTACTCTTCCATTTGAAAGATGCCGGCATATTTCACTGATCAGCACAATTTCATTCCCTTGTCTTCGTATGCCAATGAGTACTTTTTTTCAAATACTTTACGTTATTTTCTAGCCAAGGTGGCCTGGCTTTCATTATCCCAACCAGAATAATCTCATTGGCATATTCACGTCCTATCAGCCACCAGGGATTACAATGATCCAAGTAAATACCACAAAAGTTTTTCTGCTTACCATTAAGACATAATTCAGGAACCTGAAATGGTCTCTTTATGGATAGCTACGTCAGCATACTATTCGAATATTTTTCCTACATTTTCCGTTATCCAGCTGTGGCATATTTTCCCATTAAAGGGAATAACCGTATACTTCTCGTATGCGTTCTATTGAGTTTCCTGTCTTAGGTGAAATGTATGACTTCGATTCTATAATGAGTCAAACATGACCTCAGAATCTCTATTTGCTTTACAGACATTCCTGTGTTTGTACGACGAATAGTAAATAAAATAATTAATTAAATTAAATTAAAAATTGAACAATTGTAATAAAGTTCGGGCTAAATAAAATATGCTACTATTTTAAATGGCAGTTAAAAATGTCCCTAAAATAGTTGATTAGCGTACCTTGTTTTTAAAACTGGTCTTTAATAGAATTTAAATTTGAAATCAATGTTAAAAAAATTTAAAATTTTAATAACAGAAAATATTCATAATTAATTGATAATTATTAAAATTCTAATAATTATTGAAAAAAAAAAAATTAATTTTTTTTTTTACATTTCCATTCGAATTTGTACCAAATAATTAATAATTTTTCATTTGTTTTCTCTGTTTCCATTTCATAAAAATTTTTTAATTTTTTTCTTTCATATTAATCTAATTCTGTACATTGTATTATTGTTGTTGTTATGTATATTTATATGCAAAAAACTTAATAATTTTTTTTAAATTTATTTTCCGTGTTTTTTTTTTATTTTTAATTTGTATTTTTTTATTTCATACCCTACACCAGAGATATTCTATGCCAATTACAATCCTTGTACTCATACTACTGCACTAATTTCATTTCACGATCGATTATTGATTTTTTTTGTAAAAATTATAGCAAAATTAGCTGCATTTGGTAAAATACAGGCTGATTAAGGTAGGCGTCATTATCAGGAGAGTATAAAAAGATTTGGGAATTTAAGTCGCCGCAGTATAGTGGGTAGTGTGTTAGCTACATAGACCTGAGGCCTCGGCTCAATCTCCGCGTAGTAAGAACAGACTCTAAATTGTCTATTTAAAGAAATTAGCACATGTTTGTGCTGGAATGGCTTTTGCAGTACACTGCAGGACATAAGTTTAATAGCCTAAGGGCATGCTGCAGAACCAAAGCAGACTAAGTTGTCGGGCTCACTCAATTACCTCCTGACTGTGCTGGAAAATGTATAGCACTTTGTCCAGGGTTTAACGTGAGTTTCGCCACGTTGGCTTACCCCACGGCGCTCAAAGCACGGGTGGAAACAATGCGTCTACCAGCGCCCCCACGCACAATGATGCAGCCCTGCGCAATGCANNNCCACATCATCACACGTGAGTACCAATACGAAGCCATGTTGTTTGGACATGACTTCCCCCTTGGTTAGAGGTTCGAGACTATCTAAACTCTTTTTGACAACGGTCAATGTATGGTACTATAGGATCGATGACAGCTTGACTATAATTGTTTCACCTTCAACAGCCCTCTGATATATAGTGGCCATGATATAATTTACTGATCGCTGGCTAAACATCACTCGTACCAGAGGTCTTGATTTTTAGCAGAATAAATTAGAATGCGACTGTTTTTCGCTTTTGCCGTACCACACCAGCATTTGACTCTAACATCTAGGAAATCTAAATCGATTGATGTTAGAAGGTCTAAAGACGCTCATGCCAGAAGTCTTGTGTTTTTGGGGGGATAACTGCCACAGTATTTGCATTGATGTAGAGCAGAATGAGCCAGTTTTTCGCTTCATCAGCTACAATACAGTATTTGGCTCTACAAGGCTCTGGCCTTGTGAACTTTAAATTGAAATGTGTTCTCCTAAGAGAATCTTGTTTGACTTAACTTCCATTAGTCTAGGAATCTATTGAGGATCAATTCTGTTTTCCATTGTGAGCCTAAAAACTTGAACTTGATTCAGTTGCTAATTTTTTTCGTTCACCAGTCTAAAAAATTACTGGCAGTAGTCCTCGTTACACGCACTGAAAAAAGTTTCTAGCAGTTCGAATTGGGGGGCGATGAACTTAACCACTGCAGGGCAATGTATTGATGAATATAGTGGCATAATCCTTTACTTTTACTTGAAATTGATTTGACAGACAAATTTTTTTTTGGTGATAGAAACTTTAGTAAAAGAATTGCATTTTATTCTCGTTTAATATTAGAAAACTGGTTACGGGTTCGTGAAAACTTTAATTGGTCTTGAGAGCAACGGTGTCTATGAATTTATTGTTCATCAGTTCTGTGTCACATTGGTTTCTTTTTTTTAATGCGAATTGTGCCTATTTTGGCTAAGCAGCCTGGAGACTAACGTACATATTTAACTGTTCTTCACAATCTTTAGTCAAGACTACAACCAAGCTTCCTCACATCACTTTATGTTGAATGTGTTATTTTCATACATGGGGGCGGAACCTACAGTATAAAGTCTATTTCGGATGACAGATTTTTTTTGAGAAACTTTACATGACATCTTCTATTTTAATTTCAAAGTTTTTATCAGAAATCTGCAGAATGGAAGAATATTTCCTTCACATTTCGTTTCGTATGACAGATTTTTTTTGAGCAGCTCTTCATCGCAAATTTTTTATTTACTCCCAGAGAGTTTTGATAGAAATCTGTTGAAGGGAAGTTGTCGAAGAAATATTTTCTTTATAGTTCGATTTGTTGGAGATGCCTGATCTGAGGTTTGAATCTCGGCTATCTGCATTTCTCCGAACTTGTGCAACTGTAAGCTACTGTGCTGAATCTGTCATGGCATACATACATACATGATTGGCCATTACAAGACTTCAGTCAGGATTACGGTCTAGCTCTCTCACACCACTTATGTTGTGTGTGTTAATTTTATACATGAGTGGCGGGACCTACAGTTTAAAGTCGACTCCGAAGGACAGGTTCTTGAGAAACTTTTCATGACAATTTTATTTACTCTCAGAGTTTTTGCCAGAAATTTGCTGAGAGGAAGTCGCCGAAGAAATATTATTTTCATATTTCGTTTTGATGTCTGACCGCGGATTCGAACCCTGGCCTTTTGTCTAATAAGCCAACACACTACCTACTAGACTACGACGACTTCATGTTATGACAGTTAATTTTATTTTCTAAGATCATCACGGCGATCATATTCCTTGACTCGAAGTTAAGGAGTCATTCCTAACGATTATATTACAAACAAGGATTCTATTTTTGTCAAAATTTTTCTGTGGGTGTAGAACTATCTGGTACGGCTTGGCCACTAAAGAATTTTTTTTTTTTTTCTTTTCAATTGTTTGCTTTATTGTTTTGCTTGGCTAAATTGTTGCTGTAACTAAATTATGTTAAATTAATCGGGTTTTTTTTCTTTTTAATATGATTAATAATAATTTAATATTAATTTATATTTATTTTAAAGTATTATATTATTATTTACTTTATTTACTTTATTTATAATTATTATATACTATTTATATACCACAATTATGTATATTAGTAAACTATTTATTTATAATATCGTTTTACAATACTCGTACAATAATATTTTAGAATCAATGGCCCTTTTCAAATATTATTTACTTGCCTATAAATTATTAATAATTCTTATTTTGTTTGTTTTTTTACTTATGAAATAATTTTAATGGCAATAAATTTATCTTTATTTTTCTTATTATTATTATTTTTTATTTTTTAAACATTTTCGTATTTTTTTATTATTATTATTATTTTTTTTTTTTGAGTGTAACTAGACTTAGTTTTCAATTTCTTTGTCTGTCTTTCTTTCTTTCTTTCTGTTTGGGGGTATAAAACTTTAACAATTTCATTTAAATTTTTCTGTTTTTTTTTTTATTATTCTCTTTTAAACTACTTGCCTTAATTATTATTTAATTAATTAATTAAATACCAACTGTACACTTTAGCATATTTAAACTTAAAAAATATTTTCTTGGTTTTTTTTCTTCTTTTTTTTGGTTTTTTTTTTATTGGCTGTTAAACTAATTTTTACAATAAATACACTTGGGGGAGGGGGTTAGGATGGTTAAGGACTTGAAATTTTCTTCTTTAAATCTTCTTTTCTCTGTGTTCTTATATTCTCTTTACTATCAAATTTACAATTCTCTTAAAGAACATAAATGTTCTCTTTAAAGCTTTTTTTGGCATATCTCCTCCATAGTGTTTTAAGAATTATCAAAGTGTCATACCGAATATGCGGCACAATAATCACTACAAAACATATGGAGAAATATTTCTCACTGGAGAAGCTACTTAAAGCAACTGCTTGGACATAGTAAAATCTTCGGGAAAGATCTTTCTAAAATCGCAATTGTTTGCCAGGAGGTGGAATCCATGGCACGGTATGGGGGGGGGGGGAGGGGGGTTTGGCACGTGCACGCGCAAGTAATCAAAGAAAGAAAAAGTTACGAAAAATTATTTAAATTTCCTTTTTTATTTAATTTTCTTTTAAAGTTGTAAGAAAAAAAAAATTAAATAAACGCTTACGCGTAAATCTCTTTGAACTTAAGGGAAGCTTCAAAATCGATCATACAAGAAAAAAGACACAAAACACAAAAAGGAAAAGAAACAAATAAATTAAATAAAAAAAAGGAAGAAAGGATAACGAATTAAAATGATTTTAAAAATAAAAAAAAAATTTGTTTTGAAAGCAAAAAAAAATTAATAAAAGTTTGTTCAAAGAGAGGCCTATTTAGTTTAATAGGGGTCGTAGATTAAACTTTATAAGAAATCGGTTGCATGATAAAATTTTTCAATTGAACCACCTATTAAAGAAGCCTTTTCATGTCAGTTGGGATACTCTGGCAGCTGTTTCCAAAAGTTTATTGAAATGCAAGAGTTGTGACTTGAACTCTCCAAGCTCACATCCTAGCAAATCAACACTCTATTAATTAGGCAGACAATGGACGTAATATGCCGTTTAATAGGCCAAAAATCTGATTTACGCGGTTCGAGGATATGCATTTAAAACTGAAAGAAAATAAAGGCAGCATTTGGGATCTACGCGGGAACACGCCTATAACATACATAATCGGCCATTATAAGCCTTTAGTTAGGTTCACAACCTTGCTTTTCATACCACTTATATTGTGTATGTGTTAGTTTTATACATGAGTGGTGGGGCTCATAATTTGTAGTCGTCGCCGAATGACAGATTTTTGATGTATTCACTCTCAGAGTTTTTGCCTGTAATCTGCATAGAGGCAGTAGCCAAAGAAATAGTTTTTCATGTTTCGTTTAGCTGGAGTTGACTGACCAACTAACTGGGAACTCACGTCTAATAAACCCACACACTAACTACTAGAATCCATCGACTACTGTCCAAAAACTCGATTGAAAATCTTTGATCATTTTGCTATCACCAGACCATAACNNNNCGAAGGTGTCACAGGAAACATTTAAAACAACGCTCTCAGACCCGAATAGGTCTACGGCAGACTGTGTATAGTAAGGGATTCCTATCTTTTCTCATGCCCTTTTCTTAAACAGCTGTGCGTTAACAGTGGTCTTGTGACATCAGGACAATCCAGATTTTTAACAACAACTGCCTAAAACAAATCCAAAAGGATCTTCTGAAAATATTTTTCAGTTAAACAGGCTCGGTTATGTACTCAGAGAACACCGTTTAACACAACTAAGCTATTGGAGGGAACTCCAAACCACAGGCGTTGTTGTCAATTGAATCTAGAGATAGCGAAAATAAATAAGTTGAGGGGATGAAAGCACTTGCAGTGGATATAGGAAGATGTCGGCTAAACCTAGGGTTTCTTTTTTAAGCAAAATAATAGAATACGATCAAGGGTCCCTGCACTTCTTGCTATTGATTATCCTCTACTTCTACTACCTTCATGTTTGGTTTTCCAATTTCATATTTCTTTGATTTATTTCAGTTTCAGTAAGATTTTTCCATCAAGTAGGTTACAAAGAAAAATTCTAGTATAATAGAGTTGCCAACTTTCGTTTGTTTGTGAAAATCATCATAACATATCTCTGCGTCTTTGGGATAGATTATTTTGAATTTCAGTTGGATCGGAAAAATTACAAACAATTTTATAATTGGTCAGGATTACAACCTAGTTTCTAACACCACCTAATGTTGTAGCAACAAATGAACTAAAAATTCTCCTAAAATCATGTCTTTTTTAATCGAAAATTTACAGGAAAATCTTAAAATTTGTGCACTACTTACCTGCACCATTTGCTTCATATCATCCTTTTGTATGACCTTGATTTGAGCCGATTCTCTCAGCCATCTTCTAAGCCAATGACCGAACCATACCAAACCGCATTCACACTCCAATGGATTATGGGAAGTATCCAGACCGCCCATTATGCTGCGTGTACCCACCGTATCCCAATACGTTTTATTCGGATAAAAACTATCCGCTGCCAAGGCATTGATCTTATTATGCGAAATGTCGATGGATATAATGAGGCACTGAACGTAGCGTATAAAATATGCCCGGCGGTAAATCGGAGATTTTCGTATGGGAAATTTTCACTTGCAATTTCTGATTACGTGACAGGCCCTCTAAAGCATCAGGGGAAATGGTTTGTACATTGGCACCATAAATTTCTAACAATTGTAGCTTTGTATTGTTGGTCAGTTTTTGCAGTAGTTGAGGTCCTATGTTGTTGTCGAGACAATGGATTCTTAGCTCTTGTAGGCCGGGCAGACGTGAGACTATGTCCCCCAAATTATTGTGGGCGGTTAATTGAAGCTTTCTTAAGGAGCGCAATTTACTGAAGGCTAAAGGATTTATTATTTTCACATCCAACAGGTTTAAATCCGATAAATGCCTTAAGGTGGCCATATCGTGTATGGATATACGCCTTAAGGGATTATGAGCCAGATCTAGGACCCTTACCGAATTAGGCAAGTGATCGACAGCACAGGAAGCATTTACAATTTTATTGTGTGAGATGTTGACAAAACGCAATTGGCGCATTTCGTGCAAGGAGGAAAGCTCCTGCAAATAGTTGCCACTGACATCGAGGTACGAGAGTTGAGGCAGATTCAATTGTGGCAGTATATAGAGGCCCATGTTATAGATTTTCAAACCGCCTTAGCCTAGGCGTATGCAGAAATATTTCCTTTAAATTGGTGGTAACCAAAGGATTGGCAGACAAATCCAAATTGGTAAGATTGTTAAGGAAACTAAAGGTATTATCGGGCAAGACGGTGATTTTATTATTGCTGAGATTGATGTCGTACAGAAACTGAGAATTGATGAACATGCTGGAGTCCAAATATTCCAGCAAATTGGAGGCCATTTGTATGCTGCGCAAAGTAAAGCCAACATCGGAAAATGCAGGCACTGGCCATACGGTCAACTGGTTATCGGAGATGTCCAAATACTCTAGGCGGGTATTCATGAATACCTCACGTGGCAAGGCCTTCAGTTTATTGTTTTGTATCTTCAAAATGCGTAGTTTCCGCAAATTGGAAAACTGCTCCACCTGTAATTGGTCCAAACGATTGTTACTCAAATCCAATTCTTGTAAAGAGTTTAAACCCTGAAAACTTCGCCGCCTTAAAGAGGAGATATTGTTGTTCGATAGATTAAGGATTTCCAAAAACTCCAAGTCCCCTAAGGCATGATTGGATAGGGTTTGTATATCATTATAGGCCAAGTTCAGGAACCTTAAAGTATTGGCCAAATTAAAACTATCGGTGCGTGACAGCAAATTATGGCTGACATCCAGATGGTATATGTACATATAGGAAGTCACTGGTCCTCAAAGTAGGCAATGCGATTATATGTGAGATTCAGCTTCAAAGGAGTGGTGGTGTTGGATACAAAATGAAAGGATTTCAATGAGAATGAGCACAAGTTATTGAACATTAAGTCCAAGGCAGCCAAACTTGGCAGTATCGTAAAGGCTTGATGCGATATATTGCTTAAACGGTTAAAGGACAAATCTATGTACCTTAGGAATTCCAAATTGTAGAAGGCATTCTTCTCGATAATCTTGATTTTGTTGGATTGTAAATTCAATGTTTGCAAGTCACCCAAGTTTAGAAAAGTCCGGGCTTGTATACGATCCAAGGAATTGTAACCCAAATCGATTTCCACCAAATGCGAGTGAATATCCGGTATGAATAGTCCTCGTGGCAGGGATTTCAATTGATTGAAACCCAAATTAATATAAGATAGCTCACGCATATTGGAAAAGGATTCATTGTTCAAAGATTTCAAATTGTTGTTATCCAAGCCCAGCCACATTAGTTGGGCCAAGGGAAATAAAGCATCTAAAGGATCTATGGATTCCATGCTCCTGGCAGGAAATACTGCAAAGGATAATTCCAATATTTTCAAAGATTTGGAAACATTTTCAAATACCATGGGATGATGGATGTTGATGTCATTAAAACTCAAAGAGATCTCTTGTATTTGATCCAAGCCTGCAAAGGAATTCAAATGCAAGTGTGTGATCTTGTTATTCCTTAGTAAAATCGTTTGCAAATTTGAGCCCCAATTATCCACTGCAAATATGCCTTCGGGTATATCCGTTATGGAGTTATAACCCATGTTCAAATACGACAAATTTGTGTAATTCTTTAAGCCTACCACGGGAATCATGGTGAAATTATTGCCCGATAAAGACAAAACTCTCAAATGCTCTGTATTCTCTGGTAGATTTTGCAATTGGCATATATTGTTGGAGGTCAAATACAAATACTTCAGCCTATTTAGGCTTCTTAAGGCCCCAGGCACGGTATTCAAATAATTCCTTTCCAAATCCAAGTACTCCAGACTATCCTCCAATCCCTCAAATGCCTGCAAATGTATGCGCTCCAGTTGGTTGAAGGCCAATACCAAATGTACAATGCCAATATCTTTAAACACGGCCCGAGGCATTTCCTTGATATAATTCTTCTCCATATTCAAGGCCCTTATATGCACATCTGAGTAGTTGGTTTGAAAACAATCCGTTTCCAAAGATTCTATTAAATTCTGCCCCATATCCAGTTTCTCCAAGTGCATGCGCACTTGCCTTACCTCTTTATTCTGTACACTGCGCAGTAGATTATCCCTTAGGGATATAATTCTCAGTTCATATAAATGCTCGAATAGCTGATGGGGAAATGTACTTAGTAGGTTGCCCGATAAGTCAATGGTTATTAAACTGCGTGGCAGGAAATTCGGTGTTATGTGATAGATTCGATTATTCGATAAATCCAGCCATAAAAGCTTTTGTAAACGATTAAATGGTTTACCCATGGCATGACCGTTAACCATATGGCCCATGCCTGGTATGATGTTGGAAGAAATATGCGAACTTTTAAGATGTTCATCTCGTGTTATTGTTTGTATAGCTGCCGATGAGGGATGATTAAGCCCGGCATTAGCTTCATGCAGCGATGCTGGCGAGACTTCCGTAATATCATTGCCTGCTAAATGCAAAGAACGTAAAGTATCATATTGAGCCTCCCAATTAACATCCAACGAAGTTATGTGATTTCTGTAAAGAATTTTAAAAAAGAAGGAACAAAATTTTTTTTTGGTGTATTCTAGAACTTGACAAAAGATATTGTCATGTATTGTTTGGAGGCTTTTGGGGGTTGTTTTTTAGGTATCTTACCTTTGAGCCACTAGCCTTGTGAGTGAATGTAGTTTCTGTAAAGCTTCATATGGTATTTGTTGCATTTTGTTCCCCGATATATCCAAGGTCATTAAACTGTGGGTCATCGTACTGTAAAGAGAACAGAAGAGAGGTAAACTTTTAATGAAAAAAAAAAAATTTTTTTTTTTATGAACTCTTTTCGTCTTCTCTTAATGCCAAGTCAATTGGTACTTGATTTGATTGAATTTCAATTCAAATAAATTCCCACAAATTTCTGATTAACGCCAACAAATTGATTCAAAATTAAAAGGCAATTCATTACAATGAAGTTGTGCTTGATGGCATTGAAAGTGGAATCGTAAAACAAACAACATCTGGAAGCTTAAATTGTAATTACTCGCAAACATAACCACACATACTTAGCTGTAGGAATTAACATTCTACACCTACATACATCCTACATACATACAATCATGAACAAACTTATTTAATAATAATACGGAAGAGAAAAACCATTTCATTTGTTGGCATTAAATATTAAAAGATTTCCATTTCATCGTTGTCGTTGTCGTTGTCGTTGTCGTCTTTGTTGTGTACATATATTTGCCTTAAATTTTCGCAAATGCCAGAGCAGCTGGTATGGTAATGTTTATGCCATTTAGTGTTTGTGTGAAATTAATTTTTAAAACCAGGCCTTAGGCATTTCCAACTTCCTCTAACAAAGCCTACCAGAAAGAACCTCACAATAATTTTAACCGCGACATTTAACAACGAAAAGAATATCCAGCCCTGTAGGCTGTAATCAAATAGAAAAACTATATATTTGTGGTTGTACATGGTTGTACATGGTTGTTAGAAACATGGCTAAAACACCAACAACAACATTAACTCACTCACTCACGTGGGTATACCATGGCACTACTTACAAACTCAAACTCTTTTAACTCGTTTTGCCAGAACAATAGCAGCCTCCATTTGCCCAAAGGAAGGTTAATAATACTTTAGAGGCCTACAATGTAGACAATAGCAGGACATGTGGTTGAGCAATAAGATATTTTTGATCTTCTCACTTACAATTTGTACAAATTTTGTAATTCTAACATTTACATTTACAAATTACACACACACACACATACACATGTGTTTGTAGCAAATTTTTTTTCAAAACAACCACAAACACACATAAACGTTGGTATATGCATACTTGTGTCTGGGAAAATGATATGTTGAAGAGAAAAAATATTTTATAAATATTTACACTGCATGACAAAAGTAATCAGCCTACGCCAAATATGTGACAGAGGCCTACTTAGTGGTGATAAATATTTTTTGTTATATTTTGAAATCATTTTTAAACGGCTTCTTTATTTTTAAAAGTCTACTTAAGATCGGAAGTAAGTGCTGGAAGTCACTGTAATTTTAGTAGGTAGTGTTTCAGCTATTTAGATGAGAGCTCGTGGTTTAAGTCCAAGCTAAATGAAACGAAAATATTCTTCGGCAACAAAACCTCGAGAGTAAAAAATTTACGATGAAAAGTTTCGCAAAAATCTGTCGTTCGGAGTCAGACTTCGCTACTCACGGTTAAATTTAACACACACGAAATGAGTGGTGTGAGAAACTAGGTTGTAGTCCTGGATAAAAGATCGACCATTTCAAGTAGACAGTTGTACAATGACTCAACTGGACCTTCGGGTACTGTACTTGTCTCAATTGGAAGTGCAATTAGCAAGTCTAGGACTTTGGGTAAAAAAATTCAAATTCATTTGACCTAAATAGAGATAAAGCATGCCAATTATCTACTTAAATAAAGCACGGAGGTCAATGTGTCCCTATGTAGGCATGCGAAAAAATTCCGCTGACCTACAAATGATTTCTGCAGAGGTTACAGACCAATTGAAGCTCAAGAGAATATTTTTCACTTTTTTTTCATAATGAGGCTCTAACTCAAAGCTGGCAGCCTTCAACCTTACTTGATAGCCTAACTAAACTTTGGCTACTTGGTTTTGATACAATGACTAGATTTAGGTTTAGGTTAGGGGACATGTACTTGCCAATTGAGACAAGTACAGTACTTGGTGGTCAAGTTGACCCATTGTACAAACATCCTAACGGGCGTAGTATAACAGGGGAGATGGGGAAAAAGATGAGGATGAAATTACACAGAGAAAAACAAAACAAACAAGAGAGCACGACAACACTATTGAAGCCCTAGCACTTCTCAACCGGCTGAAACTAATAGTGAATCTATGGAGAGCCTTGATGTTGGCTCTCAAAACAGAATTCAAACCCCAAAAGAAGCTGCTGCCAAGGGTCTTCAACCCCTCAAACTACTGAGGACCGGACAGTTACAAAGGAGGAGTTCTATAGTCTCTAACTCCTCTTCATCGCATTAGGTTGGGATCTATTCCAGATCCTTGTTAGTGATATAATCTTCCAGTGCTCCGTAATAAACTCAATATATAAACGATGACTAAATTCATTAAACTTTTAAGCTGGTTTTCAGCTTGTTTGTAAGACTTTAATGCTTAAGATGAGAGACCGTGAAGCTGGGAATAGGTGTGCAGTAATCAATAATGTACAAGAGACTTCATGTATTTTCATAAAAAATAAACTAGTGGAGTCAAAGCGCAAGATCTTAGCCATCTACTCCAAAAAGTTGTATTATTTGTTCCCTAAACTTGCTTCGTTAGAGGTTCATGGTATCATATGTCGGGTGGCATGTGGAACCACGTTGTGTGTGGCATATTCAATAATTTGACGCTGAAAACAAACTTGAATAGCCTGTGCCTTGGATCGATTCTGATGATCGGAAAATAGACGTAATTTCTGAAACACCTTAATCAGGCAACACGTATTTCGATAATAAAATTCCATGATTTGGAAGTATCCTTTGGCAAACCTTATTGACACACTTTTCACTGTGAAAAACTTAAAATAGGCTTCCCAGCAAACATTGTACATTACATTACTTTGATTAAAAAAATATTCGATAGTTTATCAAGATAGTGTTACACAACTTTTAGATTTCACTGTTGATTTATTGCAACAACGCAAGAGAGAGTGTAATCTATTTCAATGTTTTTTGCATGTGTATGCAGGCGGAAATATACAAACGAAGTAACAATACTTTATCAATGTTAAAACAAATTTTTTCTAATTTTTTTTTTCATTTTATTTCTAATCTTTTTTTATTTTTATTGTAAACTATTCTGTGTTCATTGACATTATAATTGAAAAATGTTGTAACATGTAACCATTCTTGAATTATTCGATATTTTTTATTACATATCTTACACACACACACACAACACACCCATATTCGGTTATAGTTTTTATGGGTTAAAAAAGAATGAACAAAAATTATGTTTTTTTTCGTTTTTTTTTGCCGTTTAAATAATAAAAACAAAATTTATTTTTAATAAATGCTTATGAATATTATAAGGGCATATGCAATAATAAATAAACCAGTGAAGTTTGCAAAATCAATTTAAAAAAAGTCTGAACTTTATGTAGGAAATTGAATGGACAACCAACCCATTTTGTTGGTATACTGGGAGGACACTGAGGCTATTCTTATACTGCAGAATACTAAGCCTGAGGCATATTCTTATTCTTAAATTGCTTTACTTATGCTTCAGCGGGTGGTACATCTCTTAAAACCAATAACAGATGTTAACCCCGACAATGGTTTGAAGACCAAAGCTTCTGTTAAAAGAGTCTGCCTTGTGTTACATAAGTATGGAGATCCTTAGTACTATCCAAATGAAGTAAGCGCTTAGAATATTCAACATATGTGCTCTCTAGAACCGTATGTGTTGTCTTACTGGACCAGAGATTTAAGCTCAATTCACGGCTACTATATCTTTATAAAAAAAATATTAAAAAAATGTTTCTTCCTTCCTAGGTCCATCACTTCCTTAAGCAGTTTTCTGGCAAAAGCTATGAGAGCTACTCAAATTGAAAATATTTCTCCAATCTCGGTATGATATGTTCGGTAACATTGTGAAAACAGTTTTAGTTTGAAGAACAAAGAAAATCTTCAGCAAAACATTTCCAATATCAATATGGAACTCAACCAGCGAGAAACCCATATTGAAACACAAAAAACAAAAAACCTTAGGTTGATCGACCATTCCATTATGAGTATAGCCGATGTTACACACATAATTGATCATTACAACCCTTCAGCTAGGATTACAACCTTGCTTCCCACATCACTTATCTTGTGTATGCCAATTTTATGCATGAGTGGTGGGAGGGACCTACAGTTTAAAGTCGACTTCAAACAACAGATTTTTGAGAAACTTCCTGAAATTATTTCATGTAAACAAGATGGACGAAAAAAGCGAGGATAGCTTTAAAGGGAGTAGTCTAAGACAGCGTTTTTGCCGATTACACTGCCACAATTAACATTTAAACCGGGGTCATACTGGCTCTAGAATAAATCCTGCTATTGCTGGGGGAGCCCTGACAAGGATGAACGAATGAAGGGCTGAAAATTCTTCGTCTCTTCCTGGCAGGAGAAGGACGCTAACACATAATGGGAAACATAGGCATTTCTTACTACTCAACCCATAGTTTCAGCAGAAGCCATTTGATAGAATGCCTACTCTAACAATAATTCTTCCTGTAGGTCGGTGGCCTGTGAGAATATGATGCCTACTTGAGGGAAAAATGCCAGAAATCTGCTGAGGGGAAGTTGCCGAAGAAATATTTTTTCGTATCTAATTTTTTGGAGTTGGAGTTGTCTGACCTGGGGTTTGAACCGAACCTACTAGACTACAGCGAAGTAAAAATGAAAAGATTATAAAGTAATGGATATTTCTCCTCAATTTATTGGGACATTAATTGTAAAATTAAAATGTTCACTGGGTTATAGTATTTAAGGGCTTATGAGCACAATGAAAAAAAAAAAATAAAAAAAAAATGTCTGGGATTTTTATGAACACACGAAAACGAAATGATATTTTTTAATCATAAATTATTCTCTGAATGAATATGAGAGATTCTAGTTTCATATTCAAATAAAATTCTGGATAAAGCAGAGAATTAAAAAAACAGCAGCTAGGCATGTTGCATGATAGTTTTTCCCATTTTTTTTTATTATTTTTTGTTAAAATTATTTTTGAAATATTTTTTAAGGCATGAAATCCTTTAAATCCTTGAAATTTATTATAACAAATGGCATCTAAATTCTGATTTTTATTTTCTATTTTTTTTATTTTTTATTTTTTATTTTGAAATGAGCATTAAAATAAATCGAAATAGACAGCATGAGAGTTCACATAATGCATAATAAATAAATCAAATAAAATCGATTAACTAAACAGACTTAAAGGCAAAGGCAAAAGGTTAGGCAAGGGAAACTAAAAAAAAAATTCCAACAAATCTTCAATAAAATTGAAAATATTTTGAAATAAAAATTCCTCTAAATAACAGAGAGAAAGAGAGAGAGAGACAGAAATTGAATCCTACTTTACATGTCATTTCATAATACCCGGTAACCAATGGTTATTGCCATAAATTGTTACAATCAAGCATTTCTGAGGTACTTTAACCATTTCAACTGGTTATCCTTTATAGACTTGCTCTTTAAACCACTTACTGCCACGCAAAAACAGAAAACTACACAAATACACCCACACACTCACTAATACTTATGCATTGAATAACAAAATACCCGTAGTAGTAGTAGTAGTAGAGCAAAAGTTTATTTATTGTATTCCGAAAATTCAATTGCCATTTCATGCTCCTCTGCCTGGCTGCTGTTATTAACATTAACGTTGCCATTGGTATTGATTCAACGGTGTGTGTGTAAGTATCTTTAGCGATCGGCAACAAATGAAATGAAATGAATCATTTGCCTGAATGCACTTTAGCAACAACGTTTTGTTAAATTGCCAATGTTTTCGTATTGCATGCCTCAATGCGTTCCATACATGTGGCATGTGTTTAGAGCGCAGCTTTTCTTTTTTGAATGCGGGCATTACATGCGTACATAAACACATACAAGGTATGTTGTTGTACATGAATATTGCTGTCAGCATGGTAAAGGTAGTGCCTACAACAGGGTGTATGTCTGTATGTATATCCCATAACCATGGAAATCATGAAAGGATGGATGTTTGCTATCATTGTAGTAGCTGCTCTAACAAGTTCATTAGGGTCAATAATATACGGGGTGATCAGATGGCCAGGAACCCATATTAAGCTGGCAAAAAGCTGCTGTGAGAGAATTGCTCAAGAAAACTGTGGCATATGTTAACGACAGCTGAAGAAAAACTGATTGCCTCCCGAATGTAAGAGGGGATAGAAGGCTTACTAATTGGCAGTCCCTTAGTCCATATTTACTTTGACCTGAAACACAATACAAATGTCAGGAAGACGGTGAAATCTCCTGAGATTAAACTATTCGAAGAAACATGCTGATTCCAACTCTTTCTCAAGTTTAAAGTTTTCATGAAGATTTCCAGAGAAACCTTAGGGCAGATCATATCAAAGGACTTATCTTCCCTGCATGCAATTTTAATTTAAAAAACGCCGTAATCTAGTAGGTAGGAAGGTAGTATATTGGCTTATAAGACGTGAGGCGTCGCTTCAAACCTCCAGGTCAGACATCCCAATCAAACTGAGATATGAAAGAAAAATATTTCTTCTGCTACTTCCTCTCTGCAGATTTCTGACAAAAACTCCTTGAGCGTTAATAAAATGGCCATGAAAAGTTGCTCAAAATTTGTGTGCCTTAATAGTGTGTAGTATGCTAGAGTATTAGCATGAAACTCTGGCATTTATTTTGGTTCAAAGGCGTGTTAATGCGCACATGGATTCGTTTCAATGGAAAACCCTCTCAGAAGTCTTATTAAAGCATTAAAGCATCGCTATTACTGTATGAACTCATACACTATTGTAGTATGAGTTCAACTCATACCAACAACAGTTAAACGCTACAAAAATACTTTCCTTTCCTGCATAATTTAAACTTAAATGAGAGCATTATAGGCATTGATGCTCATTTTCTAATGTTGCCTCTTGATATGTATTTCGAAAACAATAACAATATTGCCTCATATTGCCACATTCACAAACGTACGCAGACATGCAAATATTAAGTTTTGAAACGGCATCTGTTTATTTCACTTCATCTGTACAATACATGTGCAGAATTCTCTATTGTTTTTGTTTTTCGATTTTTTGTTTTTCACATATGTTGCTGCCTCATATGAACACAGCACTTTAGAGCTTGATGGCTGTGTTTGTGCATTTGAGTAACTGTTGAGGAAAAGCATTTTCAACATCATGGAACCGAGAAAACTACAAACACACTGGCACACACACAGAGAGAGAGAGAGAAAGAGAGAGAGAGAGAGAGAGCGAGAGAGAGAGAGAGTGAAAGGGTGAAAGAGAAAGCGAATAATTGGTGTAGTCAAGTGGAAAGCAAACATTTCGTTTATTATTGAATTGTTACCAGATCAGTTATTTGCAAATTGTAGAAAATATTCTCAATTTTTAAACTAGTAAAGCAAGTAAACAGTGGGTAAGGAACGACTGTGGGATGCACTCTACACGCTCCGTCCATGGTATTTGGGGATAGTGAATAGCACAATACATTATGCGCGATATTTAACTCTTATGCCCATAGATAGTGCTGTTAAACGAAGATTATATCAAGGCAATGTAGGATTGAAGTATTCACAACCAAATTTGCGTAGAGTAACTATTAAGCCCACAGTGCCCTTATCAACCGTACAGTTAACGCAATGCTTGTAATCAAACAATTCCGTTATGACATGCAACTATACTGTACTTAAAGTTTGAAAAGTAAATTAACGGAGTTTTAAAAAAAACATGCAGTTTTGTTTCGTAATTAAAGTAGCAATTGTCGAGCAGCAAAAGCAGGAGAGAGAGAGAGCGAAAGAGCGAGAAAGAGAGCGAGAGAGAGAGAGAGCGAGAGTGAAACAACGCTTAAAACTTCTACGTAATGAAACGATAATCATTAGGAGTAGCATTTTTTTGTATCGTTTTAAAGCAAAACTCTGTGGCATAACAAAATTGGTAATTAAGTGCCGCATTTTATTTTTTATTTAAGCAGAGAATGCTTAAGCTTAAGATAAAAAATAAATTTTTATTATGACTTTTGTATTGTAGTTTAATGCAACAAAATGTTAAAGATAATGGCTTAGAATTAATGGCGGTTTTTATTCTACATGCGACTGATTTTTATACACAAATTGTTATGAGGCATGAATGCAATAGCCGCCCTTTATGTTCAAAAGCCGAGAAAGATAAAATACGTATGGATTAGGTGACTTGGTATCTAATGGGTAGTGTACTAGCCTCTATTGGTACAAGGGTTATGATTTGGGTATCGGCTTAACTTTGATCTCCTCATTGGCAAATTTGCTTTTATATTGCACACCCTTTAGATAGGCAAAGGACGGCGCTAGCGGTAAAAGATAAGAATTGAGTTGGGGGTAATATATCATGGCTATTATCCCGATCTGTTTCAATAGTCTTACAAAGTGGTACAAATTATTGGAAAATTATTGCCTAGCAAGCGTGTAAACTTTCTAGTACCGCAGTTGTAAAG
>QOCX01000845.1:19223-45182 GCA_005959815.1 Sarcophaga bullata
GAGGCATGAATGCAATAGCCGCCCTTTATGTTCAAAAGCCGAGAAAGATAAAATACGTATGGATTAGGTGACTTGGTATCTAATGGGTAGTGTACTAGCCTCTATTGGTACAAGGTTATGATCTAGATGCCTTTGGGTATCGGCTTAACTTTTGATCTCCTCATTGGCAAATTTGCTTTTATATTGCACAGCCTTTAGATAGGCAAAGGACGGCGCTAGCGGTAAAAGATAAGAAATGAAGTTGGGGGTAATATATCATGGCTATTATCCCGATCTGTTTTCAATAGTCTTACAAAGTGTACAAATTATTGGAAAATTATTGCCTAGCAAGCGTGTAAACTTTCTAGTACCGCAGTTGTAAAGGAGTCTGAGTTGTTACCTTCAACCCATCTGTATGTGTTCCATGAACCTTTACGTATAACTAGGTTATCCATTCAGCTGTGAAAATACAGTCGGGTTTTGTCTGAGTTTTATATTAAAACCGTGTGCTCCATTTCAATTATATTTTATCAACTTTAAACTCCACCTAAGTAAGTCTCTGAAGCATAATGGTAGTCGTTTGAACAGCAGGTTCTTTGATAGATCTCTCAAAAAAGCATTCCAAAAAGCTTCGGAGTAACTAATGATCCACGAACATCAATAGGGAATAAGATTTTTGCATACAATCCTTCTGAACTGTCCTGGTCTTACAGTAATAAAATGGACAAGGCACCGCCAAGTAGCCTCAGATAGCAAACAATCCTTAGGTAGCTGACAAGCATTTGATTTTTGTTTGTTTTTGGGTCTGAGGCTAAAGATCAAACCCACCTCTTGCGTTTTAAATTTATGTTATGTTATGCGTAGGATATGAAGGCCATTAAATAATAACTTTTTTCAATGAACTCTAGAACATTAGCCTTCAATAAGATTCGTTTAAGAACTTGTCTCTATTGAGCGGACTAAACGACATGTTACAGCAGTTTTGATGCTACAGAACGGGAAGTTGTCAAGATAAATTATTGCTTTCGAGCCAACAAAAAGTTGTTAGACTAACTCAAACAAATGGACACTGTTTAATGCCTTAATATGCAGTGCAAACTCTAGTTCTACCTTGGCGTTTGGATTGAAAAACAGGCGAGGCAGATATTTAAGGTAGGGATGAGCAAACATTACATCTTTGTCTGCATTGAAAATAGCAAGTGCCTCGAATTTCCTAGGCATCGATTAATGCGGCCAAAGAGGCAGACATGGTTGAATTATACTTTTAAATGAATTTTAAAGTCATGGGAACAGCTATGATATTTCAAAAGATTTATGGACGATTTGCAGTACATTACACCATCATATCTCTTAAAAAATACCCCAGCTCTCCGAAATAGCTTGTAATAATCAACAAGGAAGCTTGTTCCTGCAATCAACTCCTTCATTTTTAATTGGTTTCATGTTTCTCTTTCTAATTATTTGAATTAGCATTTAAAGAGTATGTTGTTTAACCTGTATTTTTACCTTAAAATATGCAACAAAATTTTTATTTTCATTAAAATCTTTGTTTAAATATTTAATAATTGAAATGAAAACTTTTGTATGGATTTTCTATGGAAATTTCCTTTCCTTTATTAAACAAAATTCGTAATTAAAATAACAATCAAATGGATTTCGTATATTCAAATAGATAGGAATTGTAATACACATACATACACTGGCAATGCCATTGAAATGATTATTAAAACACACTGTCTCTCTCTCTCTCTCTCTCTCTCTCTTTCCCTTTAACAAGTAGTTTCCTTTGAAAGGAAGTTAAGCTAAGTATGCAACAAAATTGAGCATTTACTGTTAAAGTTTTTGAATTTCTATTGGAAATAGAATAGAATAAAAGGCAGTTTCCTCCTCTCCGCTCTCTCTCTCTCTCTCTCTCTCTTCCTCGTAAACACATACAATATGAAAAATATCAGTAGTTTGAGTATATAGATTGGGTGTCATTAAAGGCAGACTGCGTCCAATGAACATGTTATGGAAAGGTTACCTTTACCAATACAGTTGCATAGAATATTCTCTTTTAATTTACCATCCCCTCATAAACAGTTATTCTCTTGCACTCATGTATGAAATGTAAAGATAATAATGCCACAGGCTAAAGAGCAGTCACATATGAGTGCGGGTCCCAAAAATGCATATTGTTTTGCAAGATTTCAATTCGATTTTAAATCGAAATCAAAATTAATTTGTCTTTAACAAGAACAACAGCAATAGCTATTGGTATTTGTAGTAGTAGTAGTTGTAGTAGAGAAAAGCTAAATGTTTATGCCATGTTATTATTATTTTAATAACAGTCATCATCATCATTATCATCATCATCATCATCACTATTGTCATCGTCAACATCATCATGGTAATCATAATATTTGTGAAACCCATAATTATGGTTCAATGATTATCTTTTTTCGATTTCAATCGCATCGAACAGCAACAATTGACCATTTTGTCTATTGTTTTTTTGGAAAACAAACACGACACTCCGCTCCCCCTGCCTGCTACTCTATGCCATTGTTGGCTAGGTAACATACAATGGTTTTCAGTTGTTCAACGTAATTATTATCATTACGTACGTACATGGGATGGCATTTGATATTGAAATTTTAAATTCAAATAGAAACCGTTATGGGGAAAAAGCCTCAAACTTTGCCTTCCTTTCATTGGAAGTACTTTTAATTTGACAGTGATATTTTTGGGGGCTTAGTTAGTTAGCCAGACTAACAGTCTAAATGCTCACCCCCATTAGCCAATCACATAGGCATTTAAATGTTGTTGTTGTTGTTGTGATTGTTGTTGCTATTGTTGTTGTTGTTTTAGATTAATAAAATTTATTGAAGTGTAAATTCATTCTCAATAACTTTGATTGACTGTGTTGTTTTCGAGGCTTTTCATTGCCATGAATATGATGGCAATATGCAGGCTACTTTTGATGAGATTTTTACTGGTAAAGGCTTATGGAAATCAAAAGAAAAAAAAAATGCTTTATTCATGCGGGATATTTGGAAATTGTTTTCATAAATCGAATTAATGGCATGGAATTTGTGCTAAAAATCTAACGAAAAATATTCAATGGGTGCCCGCTATTTATGCAATGCATTGCATGAAGGAAGAACGGAAAGTTCGAACAAAAGTTTGAACGAAAAGTTGAACGAAAAGTTCGATCTCTAATGTACTGTGTAATGCACTTGCCAGCTTTTATTTTACTTTTTTAGTTATTGTAAGCCAGACTTACGGCCTAACTTTTTTTTTACATTCCAGGTTGTGTTAGTTTCATTCATGAGTAACAACATCTACAGTATCACCTCGATATAATGACTGATTTGTAAAGCTTTCTCACGGCAATTGCTCTACTTACAGAATTAATTTTTAAAATTTTTCTTTCAAGATGTCAGAGGTAATGTTTGAACTTACGAGTTCTCACATAATAATTCATGACCGAAAAGAGCAATCGGCTTAGGTCTAGTGCCCTAGTCTCACCGTTTTATTATGATGATTAAGACGCTCGTCTGTATGTAGAGATTTTTATCGCCTTTATGATTGTGAAAGAGGATCAAGTACAACTGAGTGCTAAAATATGCTGACTCCATCGAACATCTCACATTACTAAATTGGTCATTACAACACTTTAGTCGGGATTACAGCCTAGCTACTCACTTCCCTTGTAATCTGTGTTTGAGGAAATTTTCTAGGCAATTTTATGTCAAACTTAGAGCTCTTGCCGGAAGTAAGGAAATTGTTGTTAAAATTCACAACCTGACCCTATAGCACGGCAATTTCAACGTGACGCCTCTTCTCTATATTCTAAGCGCCGGGCGCTACCTGGCGAACTGTGCGCCATCTGGTCCCCACTTCGCACCCCGCTAGCTAATGACTACAGAAATGGTCATTGTTTCTTTTTTATGTCCTTATTTCCATACGGAAGACAATTAAAAATAATTTTTTGGGAAATCAAAAATCTGGAAGAAGTCGTAGTCTAAGTCAGGATAGTGTGGGACACGGTTCAAGGCCCAGGTCAGGAGTTCCACTCAAAACGAAAGTAGGTCGAGAAATCTTCCCGCGCGATTACTCTCAGCAGATTGCGTGTCAAGAATCTAATAGGATGCCAACGTAAACTTCTCCATTAAAATTTTATCAAAAATTTCGTTGTCTGAGTCGATTTAACAGTCTAGCTCCAAGGCCCGCCCCGGACTCATCCGTAAAAATCACCCAGCAACAACATAACCTGCTTGTGAGCACCTTAGGCCACTCGTAGCACCGTGCCCTGCACTAAACGGGTTGTACATAGGGGGATTTATTTGGACGTCGGACCGCTTGTCAGAAAGTTCTTTCAGCTGCTTACATGAAAACGCCTTACAAAATTCGACTGCAAAACTGCGATACTTTCACTTAAGAATGCATGACGTTAAGTTAAGCGAGTTACAACCGCACACTCCTCAACGTTTAAGATTCTCTGTGCCTGCGCATTTCAAAACAGTTTCCTTCTTTGCTTCCTCTTGCATCAATCTCTCACCAGATTACACTCAACTCATACACGCTTCAAGCTGTTAGCAAAACGTCGGCATAGGACTGCACAGTTCGTCTGGTCGCAACCATCTCCGCTTTTTTCAGTTCGAAAATGAAGTTTCAATTGATTTTCTTTAATAAGCAATGAGAGAGAGAGAGAGGAGAGAGAGCAGACAGAGAGAGAGCGAGAGAGAGCGAGATAGCGAGAGAGAGAGAGAGAGAGAAATACAAAGAGCATTACGTACAGCTTCATTTCAATTTGTTTGCTTTCGGGTATTTTATTACCGCTTCACATGTGTCCAGGAGAGTCCAGTCCAGAGTAATATTACTTGAGTTGTTAGAAAATTGCAACTATTATCCTCTGTTATTTTATTTCTCCTTTAGTCAGTTTTCTATTCGTCTTCTTCTTCTTCTTCTTGCTCTCATTTTTCTCATCTGCTTAGTTTCCTTCATTATTTTGCTTCCTGAGCAGTCTTATTAGTTCGCTTGGCTGTGTATTGCTTTAGCTGGTGTTGGTATGATGGTTAGGAGTTTTTGGCCAGTAGCTTAAATCTCTCTCTCTCTCTATGTGTGTGTGTTTGTGTGAGTGTATGTTTAAGAAAATGTTTGTTCGTTAAAATCCCATTAATATTTATAAGCTGCTTTATGGCTTGTTCTATATACCTACCCCCCCTTCCCTTCCCTCTGCTCTATCTTTAGTCCTTGGTTTTTTTTGGAATATCTTCCCAGCATTTTATTTAATTTTATTTCACTCCCCAAAAAAAAAAAAAAAAACAACGAATTATTCTAGGTCAGCCAGCATATTCTTCTGGCTTGCTGGTACCAATTTTTTTTTTTTTGGGGTTCATTTTTAATGTTCATTTATTTTGTTTGTTTAATTTAAATTTATTATCCATTCGTAGATTTTTTTCTTTTTTTTTTATAATAATTTTTATTTTGTGTTGTTATACTCTGTTATACACTCTGTGTTATATTGTGTTATATTCGGTTTATTAGTATTGACTTAAAATAAATTGTGCTAAATTGTGCTAAATTGTGCCAAATTGTTGGCTTATAATTGTGTTCTAATTTTGAATTTAATTTTTGATGCGAGTTAACCGATTGTGGTTGTAGAAATGTGGTCAAATTGAGATTTTAATGCAATAAATAAACGGCATTTTGAAAAGTAAGGTTAGGTAGAATAAAAGCATGCACTACACTTAAGCGAGTTGAATTTAAATTCGTTTACTTAAGTCAAATTCCTAAGATCAGCTGCTCTACGGAACGCTAGTATGCTGTGAACAATTACGACCAAGATTTCCTATTAAGTTTTACGTACATTAGTCCGAATTACAGCCTTGCTAATCACACCACCCATTTTGTGTGTGTTAATTTTATTCATCGTTTTAACGTCGACTCTGAACAATTGATTTGTGAAATTCATCATGACAATTTAATTTTATTCTCAGAGTTTTTACTACAATAATGATAAGAAGAAGTCGGCAAAAGAATTTTTTTTACTTTGTTTTGAACCCCGCTCTCCTCTCTAATAAGCCAATACACTATCTACTAAACTACGGCGACTTCTTAGGTTTATCATTGTGGGGATGTTGCCAGTAGTACGGCCGATTTTTAAGTAACAGATTCAGGTATCAAGACAAAGACAAAGTACTTTAGGCCACTTCTATCTTCTGTGATAGGGAGACACTTTTCGTTGGGATTACCGGAAGAGTATTTTTAAAGATTTCAAAGAAAATCGTTCTGACGAACAATAGAACAATTGCACATAGAATTAGAAAACGAATATCGGAGAAAGTGACACTTGCTCTCCGAACAGAAAGAGGCCTATCACTATAGACTTAGTTTAGTAGCCCGCCAGAATACCGGTTGTCCTTGTTTTGAAGCACTATAATTCAACATGACAATCGCATAAGGACTTGCTTAGAGAATTTCTGAGAAAGTGACACCGGCTCTGAGGCCAGAAAGGGTTCAACTAGGTCCTCTCACTATAGATCTAGTTTAGCAGTCCGTAGAATGGCGGTTATCCCTGTATTCCAGGTCTTATGACGTATACCGCTCATTTTTGTTGCCAGTAAATACTTTGTTAAGATAGTTTTTTGAAAGAACAGTTCTCTCGAGCTATTATCCATCGGAAGATACGACTTCTTAAATCCTTTTTGGAAATTTATGCATTTCGCCCCCAAAAAACCCGGTCGACTATTGAGGCCAAGGGTGAATTGAAATCATTTTTAATACCCTACGCTGAAGTGAATCGCATGCAAGTGAGATTTTGCCGTTTTGCATTAAACGAAACAATTCAGTAAACATTAGGCACAATGTCTAGACCGTATAGTCCAGGGTAAGGAAAAACTTCTTATAAAACGTTTTTCAAATAAATTTTGTCCGGCTTCCCAAATATGTGGTCGCTTCTGGCCATTTTTGGTTCAATGGTTGCTTCAAACAAATTAATTGTTGCCTGCACAAATATCCAGTAATCTTCAAGCTCAGATTTAGTAGCCTATGATGGATCTCACCCTTCTGATTCCAACACTATTCTTCAATTTAACAGCCTAACCACAGTCTCACATCAATATAGAAAAGCTGCCTTTAATATAGAAAAAGGTTATCAGTATTATTAGAAAGTGCTTGCCTGGAGGAGTATTACATCTGAAAGTGGAATATCTTGGCCTACGACCATATTCTAAGAACCGTAACACTTGCCTACAGCCATATTATAATAGAGCATCATTGGTGTGATTAACAGGCTGGATTTCGTTCGAATATTGTGTGAACTTAGCAGGCTAATACTCTACATATTAAAAAATGGCAACCAAAAATATAACCTACTTTCGTGTACCCTAGTCATCGATTTCAAAGAAAATCCTTTTCTTTGGAGGGACTGCCCTATAAAGTTCTGAAAACTGAGCACCAAACATTTACTTTTTTTCGAATGCAATGGCTTTTCCACAATCAATTCTGCATACCAGACCAGACCAGACCATATGTGACAAGTTGGCTTGTTGAAGCAGGCATTACTTAAGAAAGTTTGGCTTGAAAAATCGACCATTGAAAGCCAATTTCTCTATCACTGGTTTAGCGCTTGTATGCCATTGTGAATGGTCAGCCAGCTTTAATTATGCTTGATGTTTTGAACTTTAAACTGATGAAAGTACATATCCAAATACCTTAATGAATCGTTAGATAAGCCTAATCACTCAAAACATTAAGGAAACAACACTTTCTCTAACAAACAAAAGTTATATTTTCGAAGCTGCTTCCACTACCATGATGCACATCTTTTACAAAGCCCTACATAATCTCATCAAATTATTGCATTTGCCGAAGTCTCTGGAGTCTCATTGTCTACTTACCTAAAACTCCTTTCGGATATATCCTGTAATTCGTTGTCAATTAGTTTTAATGTCTTTAATCTGAGTCCCTGAAATGTTTCATCGTCCACACTCTGTAAATGCGTATTGGACATCTCAATGTAACGCACCGAACTGTGTATGAATTCTGGAAAAAAGACACAAGAAAACAAGAATTAAAATTATTAAAATGATTAAAATTCCTTAAATTGTAGAATTTTTCCTAGAATCTATAAATTATCTCCATAAGCATTTAAACTTTAAAAATATCCTTCTTTTCACAAGCTTCCAGGACTTATATTTTGTATTTTGTTTTAATCCTTGCAAAAAAAAATGAATCCTTCAAACCATTTTAATTATTTTTTTTTTTTCTGTTACTGTGTGCTTCCTCTTTTGTTATTTTCTCTCTACGAATATTTTTTTTTTTAAATTTAATTTTTTTCTTAAAAACATCGGCAAATATTTGCTTTACAATCACCAGACAGACGGCGTTCTATTTATGACAGCAAAACAGAAATTTTATTTTCATTTCTTGACAAACAAAACTGAAACGCAAATAAAAATAACTTTTCAGCACTCAAGTGAAAGGGTGATGCGAAAAAAACAAGCGACAAAAGTGAGAAAATCTTTCGGCTTCTGTTGATTGGCATCTTAAGAAGGAGGAAAATGAAAAAAGGCTTAAAAAAGGCAAATAAGACTTTAAAAAATATTGTCACCGAGGGGTAAAGGAAGAAGGTAATAGGAAAGAAAGTCATGGAATACTGTGGTGGCAGTATATTGGTTTCAGTTACAATACGCGGGAACAAGATTCCTAGACAAATCATGGGTTTTTCACTCAACCGAACACATCTTGTCTTATAAACCTTTTCTTAGATTAGGTCACAGGTTAAATTGGCAGTCTTAGTTCTACAATACCTTTCACCAATCCCCATCAATTTTTGAAATTCTGAATTCTATTGATATCCCCTTAAACGAGACAAATTCTGAGTGCCCAAAAATTTCTTCATCTCAAGTACCCAAGTGCCTGGAAATGACAGAGAGCTTGTACAGAAACCATTATAAGGTAAACCCAGCCTAAGGGCAAATGCCTGTACTCAATGTGAATTCTATGTAGATCACCTTAAGCGATTTGTCAATAAATTTTGAGTGCACAACGTTTCATTCCGATAATGACAAAGAAGATGTTCTGTAGCCTACTTTTCCTCTTCATCAATGCAGTTTCTGAAGAAACAATTGTGATATAATCCCAGCCTAAGGGCGTATGTATCCAGAGGCCAGTACTCAATGTGAATTCTATCCAGATCGCCTTTAACGATTTGTCAATAAATTTTGAAGTCTTATGTCTCCAAGTGTCCGATAACGACAAAGAAGATGCTCTGTAGCCTTCAATTCTTCTTCATCAATGCAGTTTCTAAAGAAAACATTACAAGATTATCCCAGCCTAAGAGCGAATACATCCAGAGATCAGTACCCAGTGTGAATTCTATCCCTTTGGCAAGAACTATTCTGTTAATAAATTCTAAGTGCCCAGCAATTCTTCAAATCAGGTCCCCATGTGCCCGATAATGACAAAGAACATGCTCTGTAGCCTTCATTTCTTCTTCATCAATGCAGTTTCTAAAGAAAACATTGTGAGGTTACCCCAGCCTAAGAGCGAATGCAAGCAGTGACCACAGTTTCTGCAGTAAACAAGGTAAAGTAATTCCAGCAAGCGAATGCATTCAGAGACTAGGTAGTTATTCCCGTTCTAATGATGTTCTGAAGATGAACTCATTGATGGAAGCAATGCACCACTAAGAAACATCGATGCTAAATCGGTTTTTCCATGTTGCGATTATGTTTTGTAACGGAATGCCAACCGGATGCCAATGCAACAGTAAGTATTGCTGTTGCATAGAAAGAGATGAGTACCGAGGCGTCAAGATTAATTATACTACTCGTCGGCTTTGTAGGCTTCCTAAAATATTTTCTGTTCGGTATAGTAAGACAACTCCTGATTAGCCGATTAATACTCGAAGTGTTTACTTTTGTAATGTCCATAGCCATTTGCAATTGCCAAGTATGTATGTGAGTTAATGATTCATCATGAACTAACCTTTCAGTCGGGATTACAACCTTGCTTCTCTCACCGCTTATATTGTGAGTGATAATTCTCACATGAGTGGCGGGTCACATTTTAAAAGCGTGGTTTTCATGGCAATTTTCATTTACTCTCAGAGCTTTTCCCAGAACATATAATATGCTGAAGGAAAAGCCGCTGAAGAAATGTGTTTTCATGTTGCTTTTGGTATGATGTTGTAGGCTTGGCTTGAGATATTTAAGAAAAAATAAAAAAATGAATTTAAAAACAAATTTAAACCCCAAACCTATAAAAAAAGTATACCATTTCCCTGACTTCCTCTTTCATAGTTTATTTCATTAATTAAACGAAATTAAATGATGATGATAAAAATTTGAAAAAAAAAAAATTGAAATTCTAAAACATCACGGCTTTATACTCCCCATCGTTTACTAGTCGTTACTTTTGTATGTTTTTCCTTCGTCGTTTTTTTTTTTATCCATATTTTCTAACACACTTTCTTGCCCATTGCGTTTGAAAATATTTTTTGCCAAGAATTTTGTTTGAAGAAAAGAAATTTCTTTCTCTGCCTCTGCATTCATCTTTCATTTGTAAGTCAGAAAATCACTCATACGCACCAGATGTCTGCAATTTGTTGTTCGTGAATTTTTCTTTCATATTGCTTTGCCTTTTTCTTTCTTTTCCTTTCCTTTTCATACAGCCTTGGATATTTAGAAATTCTTTTTTAATTTTTTTCCTTTTCTTTACATCTTGTTTGTTGGATTTCATTACTGTTTTGCACATTTCAGTTTTAGAAATTTTTTTGTTGTTGTTGTTGTACAACTTCTTGTTTGTTATGCAAAAAAATGGAACTTTTTTTTAAAAGTACAATAGAACAAAAAAAAAATCTTTAACGAAACCATAAATGCCAACATTTTTAAGGTTTTGCATAGGCGTACTGTATGCTGCTCTAAGGCAAGATGCAAAGCTTTGAATAAAACATTTTAGGAGAATTTAAAATAATTCAGCATTTGGTTGCAAAACTAAGTTTAAACATGTTTCTGATACAGCATGCATAAAATAAAAAAAATAAAAAGCTCTTGGAGGTATATCAGCTTGCGAGAAATGTAGCTTCCACATGCTTATGAGGCCGGAACATTTTTGTATGGAGAAGTGTACACTCCCGTCAAATAGTTTGGTAGAATCTACACTTCTGTTCAGTAAATATAAGAAGAAGTGGCGACATTTAACCGAGGCCTATAGAAAAGGAAGTCTCTGCAATCTAGAAGGTAGAGCTGGGTTCATTAGCCCAATCTGCCTATGGAATGGAGTTTTTAAGAGACAATTTATTCGCTTCTCCTAAGAGAAACTCCAATTTTAAGTTGGAATTCATTGATTTTTCTGTGGTTTCAGCTTTTGCAAGTGCGTTCGATATCTCCATGTCCATGAGCTGAAATGTGTTAAACCATCGAATGTATCGCTATCTTCTCCAGAGACAGTAGAGAATCTTAGATAAGGTCAGTAAATATGCGTAGTAAGTAGTAGTCGCCTTAGTCTAATGGGTAGTTTGTTGGGTTACTAAACGTGAAGCCACGGTTCAAACCCCAGGTCCCTTCCTTCCTCTCAACAGATTTCTGGCAAAAACTTGTGAGTAAATAAAAATTGCGATGAAAGTTTCCCAAGAAAATCTTTCGTTCGGTGTCAACTTTAAACTGTTGGTCCCGCCACTATGGATGAAATTAACACACAGCATAAGTTGTGTGAGAGCTAGGTCATTGTCCTGGCTAAAGGGTATAATGACCACGAACGATCCAGATTGAAAGAAAAAAAAACCCACTGACAGAAAGGATTCTGACGGTAGGATCGAAGACCAGCTATGAAAGCAAATTCAACGTTGGCTGTTGGAGAATATTGCTTCTAATAGTCAACAGGCAGGCAGGAGCGTTGCGTATCAAAATTTTTAATTGTGGTAATAGTAGGTCTATAAGATATGGTAGGTAAATAGGTAGGCGTGAAATGGTCGGTTGGAGTAATAGGTTGGAGTAATAGGTTGGAGTAATAGGTTGGGTAGTAGGTTGCAGTAGCAGTTATAGTAGTAGGTTTGATGCCAATGCTCTCTTGGCAAGTAAGCTGTCCGTTTGTGATGCCACAGACAGTACAGATCGAATTCCATAACACGAAAGAGGTGATTAGGAAAGCAACCTTTGGTTCGAAGTTATGCGTTCGATGCGTTACGACCTTAGTTTACTCATCCACTGATGTTGGGTGTGTAAATTTTATACATGTGTGGGTGGGACCTACAGTTGAAAGTCGACTCCGAATGACAGATTTTCTGAGAAATATTTTCATGGCAATTCTATTTACTTTCAGATCCTTGCCCAAGCATAGGAGCATAAGAGTCTCTTTTTCTCATTTTCATCCACAGTAATTTTAAACTCCAGTTTGGATATTTAAAAATCGCTTTTCGATGAAACTCAATTAAGAAATTGCATGGCATTGCAACAAACGCTTACAAAAAATCTTCAAAACCATTTCAATTGAACAGCGTCGCATACAAAGAGAAGCTAGCGAGACCAATGATTACATACAGCTGCTCTACCTTAAATGTACATGCATTTATTTTAATAAATATTTCCACATTTCAATTCAATTTCAATTTCAATTCGATTTTCTATAACGTTAACGTTAACAAACAATTAGAGGTTTACACGAGGCGAAAGAGAGAGAGAGAGAGAGAGAGAGAGAGAGAAGAGTGAGAGGAAAGCTGAGAGCCATTCATAGCAGCACTTTTCAAAATAAACACATGAAATAGACACAGTAGATAGTAGATAGACAGGCAAACAGACAAACAGACAAACAGATAGACAGACAGACAGACACACATTTGGATTTGCTTGTATACATGCACAGATACACAGCCATACAGGTTTTTGAACATCATAATTTATTCAAGTGCAAATTTCAATCAATTTTATATTTTAACGAACAAGCGTTACCATAGATAGAGAGAGAGAGTGAGAGAAAAGAGAGGGAAGAAAGAGGCTTTCAAACTTCAATTATAAGTGGTGTGTATGAGTGCTACTGCATATATATGTTTCGAGTGGTAGTAATAGTAGGCATGCAAAACATTGGAGTATGTGTGATGGCATCGAACATTTTTTTTACCTGAGGTTTCTGTTATTTTTTGCTCAATTTTTTTTTTTTTTTTTAAGGATCTATCATATCAGACACTCATAGACCAATATGGACCACAACAGCATGCTCATACCTTTCTCTGTACATTACCGTGATATGTGTGTGGTTTTTTTTTTCAATTTGACGGATATTGGAATGTTAACTATTTGCTGGTTGACTGCATGACTGTGTTTGTATGGCACACAGTTCGTCTGTTGCTGTAAATGTTGTTACTGGTTTGAAGCCATCTTTCTAAAGGTGATTTTTTTTTTTAACTTAAAATTTTATTTGGAATTTTTTTTTTTTTGGTTGTGTTGCGTTGTACTGCGTTATTTTTATGCCTTCAAATACAATTTTATTACAAATTTTTAGAATTTTTTTTTTTGTTGCTCGGGTTTTAATGAAAAGCGTGTTTTATCATATTTGAAATTTATGACTAAAACAAAAACAACAATTTACAAAAAAAAAAAAACAACAACAAAAAAGTAAGCTTTGTACAGACTTTAACGAAAATATTTTTAGAAAAAAAAAAAAAAAACTTGAAAACGAATTCGCAATTATTTGCCAAAATACATGATGGTGGTATGTGTTGGTCTTTTTACTTACTCACCTCACCATTGATGGGAAATGGGATTTTTTTTTGTGTTACATTGTGTAAAAACGCTTCAACCGTAACATGTTGTTTGACTATTAGAAAATTCTACTTCATAAATATATTTTCCAATAAAAAAATAGGATTCGTAATCAAATTTCATTCCAATTTCCAATTTTCGAATTATTTTTGAAAAAAAAAAAAATAAATTTTTTTTTTGTTTTTATTTCCCAACATCAGCATGAAATTAAGTGTTGAAGAAAAATCTGTAAAAAATCATATGCTTGAACTGAGTTAGAAAAAATAAATTTCAGTTCAAAAAGGTTCACAAAATTGTAATTGGAGAAATAAAGGAGGAACATGGTGTTTGAAAAAATAAAATTTAAGTTGAAATACCTAGGATGTTTTATGAGCTCTGAAGGGAAATAGTCCCTTCCTAATCGCATAAATTTTTGTTCGAGTTAAAATAGTACGGCCCATGGTTCCACGAACAACGTCTCATTGTGGTACCATAAACAAAATCTAATTGTGGAAACATGAACAACCTCCCTTGCGATTCCATGAACAATGTTTCATTGTGGTTCCACGAACACCGCCTCATTGTGGATCCACGAACAATGTCTTATTGTTGTTCCACTAATAACGTCTCATTGTGGTTCCATGAATAAAATCTAATTCTGACAAGCCTGAACAATCTCTCCTCACGATTCCACGAACAACGTCTCATCGTGGTTCCACGAACAACGTCTCATTGTGAACAACCTCTGATTAAGATTTCATGAACAACGTCTCATTGCGATTCCAGGAACAATGTCTCATTGTGGTTCCATGAACAATGTCTCATTGTGGTTCCATTAATATTGTCTCATTGTGGTTCCATGAATAAAATCTAATTCTGACAAGCATGAACAATCTCTGATTAAGATTCCATGAACAACGTCTCAGCTGAAACAACAGAAAAATGCAGTTCGAACAAGGATTTCTGTTGCAATTCAACTACAAAACATTTTGTCGATAAGTCCTCCAACATACATAACTGGTTATTACAACCTTTCTGTCAGGATTACAACCTATCTTCTCATACCAACTATGTTGTGTGTGTTAATTTTATACATGAGTGGCCAGACCTACAGTTCAAACTTGAGTTTTTGAGAAACTTTTCATGGCAAATTTATTGTCCTTTCAGAGTTTTTGGCACAAATCTGCTGAGAGAATGTCGCCGAAGAAATATTTTCTTTCATATTTTCGTTTTGATGTTTCACCTGGGATTTGAACTGTGGCCTTACGTCTACTAAGCCAACACACTACCTACTAGACTACGGCGAGTACTTATGGATCCTGGGTTATCAATAACAAGGTAGGTAGATAGGTAGAAATGGCTGTATTCTTAATGGAGTTATAAGCGAACATACTTAGGCCACATACAGGCTCCATTGTGATACCACAGTTTCACATCTATCGCTAGTGCAGGAACCACTCGGAGCTTCTTATGAAGCGCCTCAAACTGCCAATACCAAAGCATGACAATTCATCCAGATCCTCTATATATAGTAGGCAACCAGGTGCCCCTTTCTTCTCCGTGCAAGAGCCGGATATGTATACAGTTGGTGAAGAACAGTTTCATACTCCTCCTCATATCCACAGCTTCTACAGAAATCATTTGCAAAATTCACAAGACCAATGCGCCACGCATACGTTCCTCTACTGTAATAACCTCGACAACAGTTTCGATCCTACTTTTCTGGCGTTCAGGCAGGTTTTCTTTGACAATGCAGGCGTGGACCTTGTCAACAGTAGCTATGCGATTTCGAACACAAGCAGAATGGCTAGATTTTCTGCGCCATTCTGTCTGTGTCCGAAACCACATAGCTCCTGTACTAGATGGTCCACGACTGCATTGTCAATGAAAATCTTGCAAGTACATAAAGTGAGTACCAAAGAGAACATGGATGGACATACTTCCTTGGTTATCAAGAACTGACTTTATTGATCGTTGAAGATCCGAAGGCAAATGCATATGATATAATGAATATACTTATCGAAGGACCTCTTAATTGGACGGTAATTAAAAAGCTTTCATTCGTTGAAATTGAATTCGGGTCTTGATAAAGTCATATTGGGAGTATACAGGAGACTCATATCGTGGTTTATAATGAACTCCAGAGATTTTCGTCTTATGTTCCATTGAAGTGCATGCCAATGAAGGTAAAGCAGCCAACAGAAAAGCCATAGAGTGCAGTGCTATTTCTATCAGTGAAAACTAATGGCTACTGTATGCTGACACACAGTACAGCACAGCACAGCACAGCACACTTTTAACAATTCATACAAACTTCATCTTCATCATTTTCAAAATAGAAAAACTTTAACGTTTATTTTCCTTGTTTTACATTATTTTTCATCATTCTTCTTAAAATTTTTCTGGTCTGTTGTTGGTTGCTTTTCGTTAGCATCAGTTGCTGCATTTAGAAAAACTTGTCGTGGCTTAACCTAAATAAAGATACGCTCGCTGCTTTAAATTGTAAACCACGTTCAAATTCTGTTTCTCTTTCTTTTTTTTTTTTTGTAAAGAATTTTTTATAAAAAAAAAAAAATACAACAAAAACAAAAACAACAAGAAACAGAAAAAAATAGTTTCTTAATCCTGTTTTTCTGTAGAATTTTTCGTTTTTTTTTTTTTTTTTTTTTTTTTATTTTAAAATTCTTACCAATTCACTAAAAGCTGCTCAATGTTGAAAGCAAAAAGAGAGAAATTGCTGGAAAAAATTCAAAAATTCTTGTGGTTGATTTTCATTCTTTTCCCCTTTTTTTTCTAGATTTTTTTTTTTTTTTTTTTTTTTTTTTTTTTTTTCGAATAGAGAACATGAAAATCCACTTTCTCGTGAAAGGAATACAAAAAAAAAAAAAAAAAAATGATAAAAAATTTGCCAAAAAAAAAACAACAAAACAAACGAGAAAAATATAAAAAAAAAATGAAATCTAAATTCGTTACAATAATTGCTGTTAAGTGCTAAAACTAACAACAACACGACAATAATAGCAAAAAAAATTTTTTAATGCAACACACGTTTGTCTATGAATTATTTAAGAAAAGCAGATTTGCATGTTCCCTGTTCCCTGTTCCCTGTTCCCTGTTCCCTGTTCCTGTTCTTTATTTGAAAGTAATCAAGTTGCACTGATATGATGATGGCCAAGTGGTTAATGACCACAGCTAAACATTAAAAATTGTAATTGTAATGGACAAATGCAATTTATATTTCAAATTGATAAGAAATTCTGTTTCATTGTCAAAATTTTTAGTAAATGTTGCCATCAGACTTAGTCTTCTGCGACTTCAAGTCAATCCTTGCTATACTGCCGCAATACCTTTAACAGGAGGCACAAAGTGTCTCAATTTACATTGGCTGGTAAGCATGGCAGTGGACTAAGTTTGAGCCTCTGAGTAATAAGTCTGAGAGTGATTCGAACAGCATCTCATGTGAATCAAGTGGTGCAACTAATTTAGAGGCGATCATTTACATGCATTTACTTATACAATGGCAGAGTCCAAGCGTTACAATTAAGTTAGAGTTTCAGTGCACACAGAGGCTTGCATGCGTTTTATTTAACTTGAATTTGATAAGGGATAATCCATTCTCTTAAGCCAATTGCTTGCAAAATGTGACCAAACTTATGTTATCCTAGTGTTGTATTGACCGCAGAGATCAATATGTGATTCTGATGGTATTGTTACGAAAATGGAAATATTGTAACACCGTTTAACATTAAAATGTTAAACAAAAGCTACAAAAACAAAAACAACGGAGTTATTTGCTTGATTAACAAATAACAAAAATATAACAAAATAAAGTTAACCGACAAGCAAAACAACACAGTAGGGAGAACGTAAACAAGATACAAAAACAACAAATCATGCAAGCATAAATAAATGTAACAAACATGTTTACATTCATAGAATTCTCGAGAATGTGATGACCGGACCTTCACCTTCGGAGAAATTCATCAGAATCTATTTACGTCGCTATATTAAAAGGCAGGGCAAAGCATACAAAATCGAGATAGACATTTCAGTCAGTTCTTGTTGTGAAGAACGCGTTGGCTGTGAAAGTAAACAATCGTGGGTTTGAAGATCGTCGATTGACAAACGATGTACAGAACAATTGGTGTCGTAATAGTTAATTGGTTTATCGCAAAGAGGCATGGACAAAGGAATAATAAGTAATATCAATGTTGTTGTCAGAATCATGTTCGGGGTGAACAGTGGCATACCAGAAAAATTGTTGTGAATAATAAAGGGATTTATTAAAATTAACACAAATTTTTTGTATTTTTTTTTTTTTTTTGCAACTACAAGCTCATATTTAAGCGTTTTTAAAAGGTAAAAAACTTTAAGCTAGTATTATTCGTCCTTATTGTTCCTTATTTAAGCCATAATCTAGATCCATATTTGCCTTCCATTTAGATTTTTGATTCATAGTTTTCAAATCTTTTCCACAGTATGGTGTGAAATTGTCTTAATCTCTTAATGTTTAAAAAGTTTCCATTCAGCAATAATGCTGGCATAAAAACGTAGGTGGCTTAGATACAATTCCTACTTGGGCCCGTATCATTGAATATATTCTTCGGTCAACAATTTTTAAATTTTTGCCAATTTTAAACTAAACTGAACTTAAAACTAGATTTATAAAAAAACACCTCAAATATAATAAAATGAAGCAAAAGAAAAGAAAATAAAAGAAAGAGAAATAAAAGAAATAAAAAAACTGTGGTAACGAGAAGTTACTTATTGGCCATGGGTTTTAGTTTTTTTTTTCTTTTTTTGGTATTTTATATGAACGATAAACGCAATTTAAACTGACATTTTATGTTGTTTATTATGTCTCCACACACACATATACACATACATACATACTTAACACATATACAGTTACAAATATACATACATACATACAGTTATTGTAGCCAAATATCAAATAAAAGTTTCAAGTCGTTTATTTAAACTTTTTGATGGCGGTGATGGTGGTGGTGATAGAGGTATTGCCATGTACCTTCATTTGTTATTGTATAAGTCACCCAAATATAAGTGTATGTGTGTGGTGGGGTGGTTAAGTGTATAAAGGAAAAGTGTTGTTAAACTGAGCGTAAAGTTATGGTCTTATTATGTGGCCATCTCAAGTATTTTTTTATTTTTTTTTATTTTTTATGCTCTCTTATGCTATTTTATTTCATTTCATGTTTTTTTTTTCTCTTTCTTCTACTCCTTGTTCTCCCTGCTGCTGTGAACAAACAATTCACCATTTTGTATTTTGGCCAATGCCAACAACAATTCGAACATCTACAACATGTAGAGGTATTACCACGACAAGTCATTTTTAATGGCCCGAACAACAACTACTTGTAATTCGGACATGGTTTATTATTGTGTGGCCCCATTGCCTGCCTGTTAGTATTTTACCGTTAATAATGTAGGTGTTTATGTTGTTGTTAAGAATACAATGCTAGCGTAGAGTATCAAGAAGACCTTAATACCGTGATAGCGGAAATAAAACTGTTATAGCGGAAAACAACGGTATCAGACATAAAAATACAAATTGATTTGTGTTACTATCGTGTGTTTAATTTAGTGTAAGAAATAAAGATAAAAGAAAAAAAAACTCAAAGCAAATGACCATGATGAAGAAGAAGAGGCCACGATAAAATTTGTTGGTATTGTTAGAGTGTTAAAAAGGCCATGGCATACAATTGTGGTGTAAATCAAAATGGATTTTGTAATGTAATCAATAGACAATGGCAATAAGCATAAGAATTTCGTATTTCATATTCAAAGAGAGAGAGAGGGAGAGAGAGGGAGTGAGAGAGAGAGAGAGAGAGAGGGAGAGACAGAGAGAGAGAGTGAGAGAGAGAGTGAATGAAGCTTTTTAGAAATAAGTAGGAAGAAGATTTCATGAATTTGATGCGTAAATTATATCGACAATAAATTCCAGTTGTTTTACGTTAGCTATAGGTGGCGTAAATTCCATATAAATGATCGCCTTTAAATTAGTTGTCGCACTTAATTCACTTGAGTTAGTTTTCGTACGTATTTTACTCATTTTGAGCGCTATACTGGCAACTCGGCAAATATTGATTTTTAAACTACTAAAACACTTCCAAAAAATATTAGTAACGGTAGTCGCTTGCATTTTTGGGCAATTTAAAAGGAGAGGCCATAAAGTTACACTTTTCTTCTCATGCATGAAATCAAAAATCATTGATGTTCTATATCAAGCACACATCACATACCCTGTAGTTCATAATCTTTATGCTTCATAGCAATTCTTATCACTTAAAGCCTGTTAGTTTATCATACGGTTTGTAAATCTATAGGTTGGAGAATGATCAGCGTGCATGTAATGGCCTTTTTATGTACCTGGAGGTATCATATCATATGCAAAATGTGACATAAGGAGCCCTAAGACATTCACAATTGCTCAGTAGGCCGTAAAATCTACAAATTCGTATTATTCGTTGCACTTTTGTGTGCATTGCATTGAGATGATGCACAAGGCTGAGAAGATAGATCGAAGAAAATAGCGTGTCACTCTTGTATTGATTCCAAGACCTATTCTTTCCTACGTTGGACTTCTTTGTTGCAACACAGTGCTCACTCTTTGCCATTTTGAATAAGGTTTGGAGAATATTTTGTCTTGTAATTAGCAGATCATGATGGGCAACAGTCAAGACAAGCTAGAATTATCGGCTAATGTCCTTGAGAAATATTCTTGAAGGCTCTACTTTAAGACCTAAGCGGAGGTACCCCTTTGAGTTGGTCAAGCCTGTATCCTAACAGGAATGGAAGGTGATATCTTTGACTCTGAACTTCGGCTGAATCTATAGGACTGACTTGAATTCTTTCAAAATGGCTCATGCGAATAGAATCCAAAAAAGCTGGACTTTTCGGCTGCCTTGCTAGTGTCCAATGACTGTGCAGTTTTCTAGATAAGGTAAGTTTACGTCATTGACCAGGTTACTGAATTATTTTCTGAATAGAAAATCTTTACATAGAAGGCAAACATGGGATATGGGCCGCTAAGCAGCTACATGGTATTAACCGGTAGAAGCTGAATACCGGAACTAATGACACGTCATGTCTTAAATTCGTCATATAAAGTTCTGAAAGGTGATGAGATAAGATGTTGTGGAGATGGGGCAACGACTGAAAGCAAAATTATGAATCATAGAGTCAGCAGGCGATATAAAGCAGAACTGGTGAGTATTTTTTTTTTTCAAGAATTAAAATAAACCTTTTCGGTGGAAACACGACCAAATGCTAGTGTTCTAGACGAAATAAAAAAACAAAAATTTAAAGAAAATCAAAGAAAAATCAAAGATTTATTGATTTTTTGAGTTGATACACTAACACTAATGGAATATATGCTCCACACCCAATTATATTTGCTTTTCAAGGCATAATTATATGGGCTGGCGTTTATTATCCATTATGCACAATACCATTGTAATTTTTGTGTGTGTGTATGAGTATTTTATTTACTTTTTCTGAGAGGTTTCAATCAAGTGTTTACTTAACATGTTACCATATGCTATGGCTCTTCCCAGAACTGAACTAATTATTCTCTGCTCTTCTCTCTCTCTCTCTCTCTCTCTCACTATTTCTCTGAATTAAGCATAAATAAACCGAAACCTGTCTCGTAGGAGTGTATTTAAGCAAAGAGAGAACAAAAGTTTACGAAAAAAAAAAAAAAAATCGTATAGGCTTTAGCATAAAACAAAAATTAAACAGAAAAACTTTCTTACACACACACTAACATACACTTTTTATATTCATCTTATGAAGGAAATAAAAGAGAATGAAATCATAATGGCATCCACACAGTAAATTCAAGTGATATCAGCTGTTGTTCTCTTTTATGGAGTTAAGAATGTAAAAAGCAATCCAATGATTTGTTTCTTTTTTTTTTTTTGGCCAAAAACACATAAGTGTGAGAGTTAAGGAGAATTGATAAGAAAATAAATATAATTGTCTGTGCATGAGTATGGTTTGAGAGCACAGTAAATAAATATAAGTATTGAGAGCCTTAAGAGTACATAAACTATTTTTATAACAATTTTATTTTGTTTCTTCTGCGAATATTTTTGTTTATTTTAAGACCCATAAGCATAGAAACAAAACAAAAACAAAACAAAAAAAAAAGTGAATATTTCGCCAAGCAAAACACATAAAAAACAATAATATTATTATATGCTCTCTCTCTCCTCTCTCTCTCTCTCTCTCTCTCTCTCTCTCTCTCTCTCTCATTTTTGTGTCTTTTCCTTTTTCAGAAATTTTTCTCAAGCCTTAAATAAATAACACAAGATTTCTGCTGGTTTTTTTTTCTGGTTACCACATTCTTCAAGCATGAGTTAGAACTTCGGGGACAGAGAGAGGAAGAGAGAAGAGAGAGAGAGAGAGAGGAAAGAAAAGAGACAGAGAGAGATTGTGTATGTAAAATAAACAAATATTTTAAGTGAAAAAACCTATAAAAATAAATAAACAAACACATACTCTCGCATAATAGGGATAAGAAAACCCTCTTATGCTACCTTACATACATACATACGAGTACGTACATTTGTTTTTTTTTTTTTTGTAATTTCCTCTCTCTTTTGTTAACTTTAACTAAAAATATCTTTTACAAGATTTAAAGGACAAGATTTAAATGCCTTGTTGTAGGGGGGGATGAAATGAAATGAAAACATGGCCATAAAAATTGTTTATTGTTTATAAAGCTAGGTTATAAGACAATAATAAAAAAGAATTGAAGTTTTTTATTTCAATTCATGCGACATAAATTCCTATTGACAGTATAAAATTGATGGCATTATGGAAGTAAACAAAATAAATATTTCTGCGGCAAGTTACTCTCAACAGCTGTGGGGCAAAAACTCTGGGCATAAATAAAAAATTGCCATAAAAAATGTTTCTCAAAAAATCTGTCATTTGTAGTCAACTTGAAATTGTAGGGGTATGGCCACTCATGTATAAAATTAAGGCACACAACATAAATGGTATGAGTAGTTAGATTGTTCTTCTAACTGAAGGTGTTATAATAACCAATTATGTATGTATGTATGTGTGTGATGTAGCATCGTTCCAATGTCCTCATTTTATTCATGTTCTCTGGGTGGAGCTTATTCGAAATCTCCATTTTCCATGACTGTAGCTTTATAAATTTGCCTGATTTTAATGATATCCTGGGTTATATTGCTTATAAGAACAGCCGAGATTTTAAGCGTATACATCCGCAAACCGAAAAAACCCGATCTCGATTATCACGTTCACGTTATCTCTACGTGAAATTTTCATGCCCTCAAATCGCTTATGCAGTCTATCTAATACAACACGAGCTGTGTGGCAAGTAGTGTCATCCTATTTAAACCACATGCTGTTAAACTCCAGATAATCGAATTCCGGCCATGCGAAATTGATAATTAACAGCACCTATAGTGCTTGTATTTGATAGTGATGGACTTTCCGATATCGTTTTCCAATGGCCATAAATGGCATGAATCTAAGACGTGGTGGCTTGGGCATAAAGCATTACCGACTCGACAGAAATGGCAAACCAGAATAATTAATTAATGTTTCTACATTGACTAAGTTTCGATAGATTACGATGGCCAAAGGTCCTAGAAGATAAGATGTGTTGACCTATTAGGTGAAATCCCATGATTCAGGCCATGGCTGGACGATTAATTAAATTTCTTCGGTGACTTCCTCTCCAGCAGTCCTGCTGGCAAACCTCTGAGGAATAAATTAAAATTAAAATGAAAAATGTTTTTCAGCAAAAAGAAAAAAAAAAAAAAAAAAAAAAAAAAAAAAAAAAAAAAAAAAAAAAAAAACTGTCGTTCGGAGTCGACTTTAAAACTGTAGGCCACGCAACTTAGTGATAAAATTAATACAGCACAACATAGGTGGTGGAGAGGGTAGGATTGTAACTACTGGGTCCTGAAGGGTGTTGTATGAACCAAATTAAGTTACGAAAGTAAGGCATAAGAACAATAAGTCTTGCCATACAGGGTGGAAAAAATTCAATGCACCACAAACATGTGTGGGTGTGTAAAACATAGGTTGCAATCTATTGACTAAATGGCTGTAATGATCAAATGTACATGTATGATGGCGCATTGGTTGTGCGATGGTATAGTGTGCATAACGAGAAAAAGCTGATTGTGAATTACCCATGAAGTTAGTCACGGATCTGCTGAAAGAAATAGAACGTTTTGCTACCTTTTCCTTAAATGACTTCTTAAAAAAAAAGTCCAGCTTTGTTGAAATCTTATCAAGAGAATTTCTGTGTGTTGATTAAACAGTTAAAAAAAATGATTTTAATTAATGCTTAAAGAAAATCTGAATATAGATTTTCTTAAAAAAAAAAACTAAAATTCTAAAATTCAAAAATTAATCTCTTTTTATAACCCCTTAAAATAGGCTAAGATAAAGTTTTTGTTTGTTTATTTTTATAAAAATAAACTTTGCTTCTCCTATGATCCAATATCAAACAACACACCTACACAGTTAAACTGCTTTACGATATATTACACCTTTTATACACACACACTATGAACACATACACACACACTTTATATATACTTTCTTATTAAGTTTAATCTTTTAAATAAAAAAATAAAATATTATTGAAACATAATTTTAATTTTCGTTCGTTATAAAATTTATTTTTTATTTGACTTTTTCTCCGAATTTTTTTTTTTTAATTTTTTTTCTGGATTACAGTTGTTGTTGTTTATTCATTTTTTTTTATTTTTAAATAAATTTTAGAAACGCAAAAATATTTTTATTTTAGATTTTCATTTATTTTTTCTTTGTATCTTATTTCCTTGGTCTTGAATAGTGTTGTTGTTGTTGTTGCTGTTGGTTACTTTTTAGTTTTTGTATATGTGTTGTTATGTGTTACAGTTGTTTTTGTTGTTGTTGTTATTGCTTTGCTCTTTATACCATATAATAATTTACTGTCATATGCAGACATTTTCTGTGTGTGAAATTTCACAAAAAAAAAAGAAGAAAAAAAAGGAAGAAAAATCGACACAAAAAAACTGAAGGGAAAAACTGGGGAAAAAAAGAAAACTTGTCTAAAATAAATGCAAAAATGTTTTTCAAAAATGAATATGGAAAAGTCTAACAAAATCATAAATTTATATCAAATGTATGTATGTGTGTTTGTATGTATGTATGTGTGTATGTAGATGAGAATACATTTAACATAAATATCGCTTTGGTTATCATAACGAAAATCCCAGAAAAAAAAAACTACATTTTGTGTGAATATGTGTGTCATAAATTTCAAAACGTATCCTGAATATACAAACATACATACATATGTACGGTAACAAATTGCTTTATTGCTGTGTCTTGGCAAAGAATTCTTTAAAGAGTTTAAATTTTGACATTAAAAACTTTAAAAAGGAATTTTGTGGTAAAAGTGATGTGAAATAAGCAGCTTTGGAGACATCTTTACAACAAATTTACGATTTTATTTTCGTTTTTTCTTTTTAATGTTTACATAAAGGAAGATCATCGGTCTTGAACACAAGGCCAATGGTTTGTGCTGGTGCTATAACGATGAGGAAAAAAGAGGAAACTGTTCTTTACCTACTAAGCATATGTGGAAGGTGAGAAAGGCAACAAGCAATTATCTTTGTTAGTCTAAGAAGCTTCATCAGAAGTTACGAGTAGTCAATGATTAGAGGGAAATGGTATCGCAATATGGGTCTTATTTGGACCTTATGATGACAAAGCATAATTCATGTCTTATAAATCGCAATGACATAATTGGTCATTACAACATTTCAGTCAGGACTAAAAACCTAGATTCTTGCAGCATTATGTTGTGTGTGTTAGTTTTATACACGAGTGGCGGTAGCTACAGTTTAAAGTCGACTCTGAATGACAGATTTTTTTTAAAGAAACTTTTCCATGGCAGTTTATATTTACTTTTTGCCAGAAAACTGCTGGGAGGATGTCGCCCTGGAAATGTTTTCTTATATTTTCGTTTTGATGTCTAACCTGGGTTGTAACCCTGGCCTTCCGTTTCATAAGCCAACACACTACCTACTAGACTACGATGACTTCACGTCCAGGAATTTCAAGCTACGTAGTCATCGCAAGGTTTAGTCGGATTTTTGGATGGAATTTACCGGACACTTGCTTGATTTTACGCTTCCGTAGAGCCTATAGTAATATAAGAATTGCTGTACCGTTTTAACATCTTAACAAT